>JAVSCE010021167.1:0-71198 GCA_032199065.1 Smutsia gigantea
AAATGATTTCACTCATATGAGGAGTATAAGAACAAAGAAAAAAACTGAAGGAACAAAACAGCAGCAGACTCACAGAACCCAAGAACAGACTAATAGTTACCAAAGGGAAAGGGACTGGGGAAAATGGGCGGGAAGGGAGGGATAAGAGGGAAAAAGGGGCATTACGATTAGATGTAATGTTGGGGGGGCACGGGGAGGGCAGTACAACTCAGAGAAGACAAGTAGTGATTCTATAGCATCTCACTACGCTGATGGACAGTGACTGTAATGGGGTTGGTGGGGGGGACCTGATGAAGGGGTAGTTTAATAATCGTAATATTGCACATGTAATTGTAAATTAATGATAATAAAATAAATTATATTAAAAAATAATAATAATAATAAAAAAGAAAACAAATTAGAAAAGCTACTTCTGGAAAATATGACAGAGAAAGGAACAATATCTTAATTTTAAGAGATGATATTATGTACGGAGGATAAAAATGACAAGGGTCATACTCAAAAATCAATTATGCCTGTGTATAAATAAAGGTACACACTATGTTCTCTCTGTATAATAAGATAGAACAAGAAATTATTAAACCAAAATTCTAAACAGATACAAAACTTCCAACTGGGGAAAATAAGAACTTTCCTAAGTAACTCTAATATCAAATAGGAAATCAAAACCACAATTTCATACTCTTTAGAAACAATTACAATGAGAATGATGATGTCTAATGCTTATGGGATAGGACCAAACCTGTTTTCAGAATCTGAAAAGCCTTTGTTATTAAACAAAAAAGAATGACAATAAATTAATTAAGCATTCCATAAAAAGAAAATTAGAATAAACAACACTGAAGCCAGATGGCTTTTCCAATGATTTCTTTCAGTCTTCCAACAACTGATAATTCCCATGCTATATAAACAATTACATGAGGCATAAAAAGAGGGAAAGAAGCACAAATTGTTGCAAATTATTCTTCTAATATACTATTAAATTGTTTCTCCTTAAGCAGGTCATTTACCTCATGTATACTAGATAGATTAAGCAGTAGAAAATCTAGCAAAATAACACATAAACAAGTCCAAGTAGAAAGCCAAAATGATAATATAAATGGATGCCAAAAGGTGCTTGATAAAATCTAACACCCATTTCTGATTTTAAAAGAGTCACAAAGATAAAAGGTGAAACAGAGATATTTTTCCTTATCATGTTTTAAAAATACCTGTTTCAAACCTGCAACTAACATCACATGTAGGGCAAATTTACTGGAGGACTAGCCTTAGAGGCTGGGAGTAACACAAAAAGGTCAGCTATCAACATTATTCGGCCACACTGCTCAGAAAGCTGTACCCAATGTAACAAAGAGCAACACCAAAATAAGAGCAATTGCAACTGGAAAGGAGAACACAAAATTAAAATTCACAGATGGTGTGATTATTAGACTGGTAAGCCAAGATAACAAAATCTAATTAAAGAAATTCAGGAGGGGTTCAGAAGAGGTTTTGGCAAAAGGAATGGATAAAATACATGTATACACTCATGTGTGCACATACACACACACACACACACTCAAGATTTCCCTAAATACCAGCAAAACCCACTTAGCAAACATAATGGGGCAAAGATAGGAGAAAATACCACAACCTCTTAAAAATTAGCAAGAAACAATTGTAATAAGGTAGCACGCATTTCATCTACATGAAGGAATCTATGTCATTTTTCCTGAGAAATAGTAAAGACTGGAATGGATAGGCCTGCTCTATTTCAGTGTGGAAAAAGCTCAGGCTAATGAAACCATTTTAGATTAAGTAAGAGTTTTAATACAACTTGAGTCAATTCCAACTGGGGATTATTTAGGGAACATGGTAAAGTGATTTAAAAATTCATAGGGAAACATAAGTGGGCGAAATAAGAACAGTTGGAACAACAAGAGTCATTAGGGGGGCTACATAGTAAACTGTTTTGTGAAGCTATAATTAAAGTGGGTGGTGCAGACACAGTGATCAATATAGAGACAGATCTAGTAGAACAGTGAAGGAAGAATATAGTGTATGCACACAAACACACACACAGGCAACACCAAAAGTCAGCACTACTGCAAGGAGTATTCAGTAAACAGTATGGAGAAAAATCTGCCAACAGTGTGGAGAAATAAAGCTTAAGTACCCAATAAACATCGTTAAAATGGCAGTCACAACTGGGGCAAAATGTTATTCCCCTTGTTATGATACGGGGCAAAAGTAGGAGGCGACATTGTAAGGGAGGACCCAAATTATGTGTAATCTAATTTTTTAATTTGGTTAAGAAAAATGGAAAAAAAACCCATCCTAAATGTTAATATTTTAGAGTAGGTAATATATGACTTTTTCCAATTTTTAATTTTTCTATAATTTCTACATAAGTGTACATAATTTTTGTGATGAATCTGAATTAAGCTTTACTTAAATGGTAAAATAAAAATAAACTTGTATTAACTGCCTTAATGAGGATCAAAGATAATTGGGAATATGAAAATACCATACTTTGAAAATGGCTGTTTAATGTAATATGTTACAATTAGCTGTAGAATCATGTTTTTACTGACGGATGGATATCTGCACATGGATGACATGGCCTAAGCCAGGACTAATACACTCCTAGCTTCTGAATATTTAGTAAATATACTCCACACCCCTACCAAACTTCAGAAGTGTTATTTTCCAAGTTCATGTTGAAAAGTATCAATTCAATCAATCAAGACTCCAGTAATGTATGAGGGAGAGTTTACTCAGTTTACAATGACCACTGACCGGGAGCTCTATTAGTTAATGTTAATGGCTTACTTAATAGATTTAAAACGGTTTATGTAGGCATAAGTAATAAAGAATGTTTAGAACAAACAGTGTCAATCAACAGCAGCTAGGAGGAGCAGAATGCTGTAAGGGCATTGTTACTCAGTGGTCCACCAACCAGTAGCATCCTCATCACCTAGGAATGTGCTGGAAACGGCAGCATCTCAGGCCCCAACTGAAATCTACCAAATCAGATCTTTAAAATACCTCAGGTTAATTCATTTACACATTAAGTTCTGAAAAGCAATAAAGTGAAATCGAACACTTTAGGGAACTGAAAACCTTCCTGGGTTTTGTTTGTTTTGTTTTGTTTTTAATAAACATTCAGAAGCATTTTCTGTCCCCAGTGGAGATCCAGGCTGTTTCCCTCAGCCCAAGCCTCCAAATACTGCCTTCTTCTTCAGATGTCCTGGGAAGCAACTCCTTTACCTCCTGCCAACTTCTCAGCTGAAATGTCATTGTTGTTTTCTAAAGTCACCTTATGCTGTGAGAGAGGTGAAGAAAAAAAATAAACTTGGGACAAGGCTAGGTTCGATCGGGATTCAAAGTTCATGATTAAAACCCATAGTGATGCTTTTACAGCAGAAGATGCTATAGTGGCTATTTTAAAAAGAGAAATCAATAGGGTGCCTTGGAACAAAGACATTTGCTGAAGGAAAAGAAAGTGACAGGTGAAAATCCTCTGAGCACTTTTTATAAGACCATTTGAAATCAATTATCCTCAGAAAATCCTTCTAAGTTCTAAAAAGGTAAATGGAATGATTATTAATTGACCATTAAATTAATCATAATGACTGTCATATTAGTGACAAATAGGATAAAAATGCTATAGAAAACTATAACAACAATTACAACATTTTTCCTATGTGAAAATGCAACCCACTGATGAAATTATTTGCAGAAATGCAGGTGAGCTGATAATCACCTGTGTGTACAAAACCGTAGCTGCCAGGTCTCCATCCAGTAACAGAATTGTCTGTGAATTTCCAAGCCCCACTACAATTCTCTGAATGTAGGGCTTGGGTATATGAACTTTAAGCAAGCTCACTAAGACATTCTTATATACATCACATTTCAGAGAATTTCCTGTGGAAGCCCTGCCCTGAGTTTGTGATATGGGTCAAAGAGACCCTTGGATACAGTATAATCATCTCATTTAGCAGTTCTCAAAGTATGGTCTATGGAACTCTGGGGATCTCCGAGACCCTTTTGGTGAGTTTGAAACACCAAAACAATTTTATTGTATATTAAGACTTTATTTGCCTTTTTCTCTGTGTTGATATTTTGACTGAGTGCAAATTCAGTGGTGGGTAAAATTATTGATGCCTTAGCATGAATCAAGACAGTGGTACCCAACTGCATTTGTCATTGTACTCTTTACCACCACATAAAAACTTGCTATAAAAAACAAAAATGCCTGTTTTACTTAAGAATGACATTGATGAAGCACTAAAAAGTGTTACTTTCAACCCTTTGTACATGTCTTTTATATTCATTTGACACAATGGGAAGTATGCATAAATCATGTCTCCAGCTTACTGAAGTACTATGGTTTCTTAAGGAAAAATATTTCTGTGATTGTTTGAGTTGCATGCTAAACTAACCTCGTTTTTGAAAGAATAACTGACAAATTGTGATTATTTACATTTGGATATTTGGTAAATATTTTCTCCAAAATAAATGGAATTTATCACTTTAAGAAAAACTGATGGCATTTTTCATAACTGAGCTTTCAAGTGAAAATTAGAATTTGGAAAATGTGTTATCTGTCACTGTGAACTTGACAAGTTCCCATTACTTAAAAAATTTACTGATGATTGGTGGTAATGTTAGAAAATGTGGTATTTTGATATTGTATAATGAAATGTGTCCACATTTGGAAGATTTCTATAATTCAGAGAATTTTTTCAAATGACCAACACGTAGTGTTCCAAAATCAACGATAAAAACATCAAAGCTAAAATCAAGGATAAAAATCCATTCAAAGCACAACATAAACTGATAAGTTTTAATATACAGAATATGAAAAGTTCACTGATATGACTTCACAGCAACTAAACATTAGGAAACTACCACTCTTTGAGTTTTGGTGTGACAAAAATCCACAACTAGCTTAAAAGTTTATCAAAGTACTCCCCCTTTTCCAAATTACATATCTGGATTTTCTTCAACCAAATCAATTCATGAGAACAGACTAAGTGCAGAAACAGATATGAGAATCCAATTATCTTCTACTAAGGCCAGACATTAAAAATATTTGCAAAAATGTGAAATAATGCACCTCTTCTTCCTACTTTGTTTTGGAAAGTATAAATATGTTACTTGTATTAATATGTAATGAGTTTATATTATTTTTTACTGAATTATGATGTTTTTAAAGAGCTTTAATAGGTAATACAGTACATATTGATAGACAAAACCCACATGAACAAAAGTTACTTGAGCCCTTCATTATTTTTAAATAATATACAGGGATGTTGAGATAAAAAAGATTAAGAACCTCTGACCTAATCATATTGTAGGTAAAACTGTAACATTTCCAGACTATCTCGCCTGGCTTTAGTGCATTCACGTCAACCGGTAATTACCTGGGCAACCGAGGGCGTGTCTGAACCTGAGAGGTTAAGGGGAGGGGCTTGCTTGCTTGCTTCTTCCGGAACAGGTGAGGGAGCCGGCGCTGGACTGCAGTTTTTAAGCAATAAACTGGTTTTAAACTTTATTTCTCCCTTTGACAGATTTTGGTTTTTAGAGATATTTTGCCCCAGGATTTCCTCTCCCCAGACCTACACATATGTTTTTAAAATTTTTTTTCAAATAAGTCTTTCAAGATCTTCATAGGTCAGGGTTTCTCAATATTGGCATTTTGGCTGGATTATCTTTGTTGTGGGGGGATTTCCTGTACATGATAGAATATTTATCTGGATCCCTCATCTCTACTCATTCACTAGATGCCAGTAACAGCCCCTACTCCCAAGTTGTAACAGCTGAAAATATCTCCAGACATTGCCTCTAGGGGATAATTTAACTCTGGTTGAGAACCACTGTCATAGGTAAATGGGAAAACGATGTTAAAAAGGCAACTTAAAAAAGAAATGTCAATAGTATAAAAACACATGGAGAAAAAATTCTGCCTTGCCAGTAAGCTGAGAAATGCAAATCAAAATGATAATATGCTCACATTTAAAACCCATTAAATTATCAAAGTAAATGTAAATTATAACATGCCAGCTCAGTGAAAAGGTGGTGGAACTAGTAGGATTACATAATTCCAGCATTGTATATTGATTCATCAAATTGGAAAAATAATTTGGCAATGGCTTTTAAGACTCATTAACACTTTTATGACCTAGGAGTAGAAAGAGCCTAGATTCTAAAATTTGCATTAAATTTGAATTTGGCCCTGAAACTTCCTAGCTGTGTGAACTTTCTTTAAATATTTAAATGATATTTGAAAATCTGAAGACAATAATAATGTCTCAATAAATGATTATTGTGAGAACTGGATTCGATAATAACGTAAGTGAACTTCTAGTTAAAAGTGGAAGATTTAATGCACTCCATTTATCCCTTCTCTCTCCTGAGATCTCACAAAAATGACAGAAAAAGATGAAAAAGTGCATAAATCCACAGCAAAAACGAGAACGGGAGAGGAGCCATTAGTGGATGAGAGGTTTCAATGAAATTATGGAAGACTAAAAATGGTCAGAGGGGAGGTATCTGGTATGGCAGGATAAAGCAAGTGAAATTTTAAAGAGATGTTAAGGGAAGTCGATTTGACCAGTGGATTTCAAGCAAGACTCTAATCTTAGAGCAGTAAGGCCTGGAGAGTGTTGAAGTGAAATGTGGGTCTGAAAATGCTATTAGTCAAAAACTGTACATGAAACCATCAAATCTTAAAAGTGGGCCTTTATGTCTCTATCCGCTATGTGTCAGGCAGGAAACAGGAGGTTTCAACTCTGGCGAGTTTCAATGCCTTCACCCCCCAAAACAGAGTCCTTCCAATCAACTTTTACAACACCTTACTTTAATTTTTAAATTTTGTTTTCTTCTAGTCTTAATTATCATTTATATGCATTTTAAATACAAAACCAGAATTGTATTACACATAGTATTATGTTATACTTTTTTCACTTAATATTACATTGTGAACATTATATCTCATTTAACCAGAAGGAAAAATGATACAACTTCTCCATTTGCCTTTTCAACTTTGACAGTCCTTTTATTAATTTTGACAGGTTTTCTAATTAATAGCCTATGTTTTTCAAAGTAAAATATTCCAAATTTTCTTACAAACGCCCCCCCCCGAAAATAACTGGTCTGAATATGAGTAAATTAAGCATTTACATTGTAAAGTAAAAAGCATAATGAGCATTATAAACAATTCACTCTTTATTTTTACCACTAAAAGCCTGAAATCCTACAATATTTTGAGATGTCTGAAGGCTAGTGGAAGTTATGAATGAGGAAGCAAAAGGCAAACATAGATTGCTCTCATTAATAATGTCATTTGATTTTGTATTGTTACTGCAAGCAACTATGGTATTTCATTTGAATTACAGACAGGGTGATCATATTTCCCAGTTTGCCACAAGAATCCAGGTTTATGCCCAGGGTCCTGAAATATTTATTTGACCCCTTTCATTCTCTAAGTGCTCCAATTTGGATAATAAATTATACGATCACTGGAGTAATGGGTTCATAGAAAAAGACTCCTGAAACAGACACCTACTTGTGCACCGTGTAAAAGGATAGCATGTCTTATGTCCTTGGCACAGAGGACACATGGCTGTGGGAATTATGCCTTCTTTTTTCCTTTATTGAGATATAATTGACATATAGCATTTTATTAGTTTCAGGTGTCCAACGTAATGGTTTGATATTTGTATACACTGAAATGTTCACCATGATAGGTATGGTTACCATCCTTCAATATCCAAAGTTACAAATCTTTTTCTTGCTATGAGAACTTTTAGAATTTACTTGGCAACCTCCAAGCGTGCACTACAGTATTATTGAGTATAGCCACCATGCTGCACATTACATCCATGATTTATTTGTTCCACAATTGGAAGATCTGGAATCTCTTGACCCCCTTCACCTATTTGTCCACCCACATCCCCTCTAGTAACCACCATTCTGTTCTCTGTATCTATGAATTTTGTTTTTTAGATCCCATATCTAAGTGAAATCATAGCTGTTTGTCTTTCTGATTTATTTCTCTTAGCATAATTCCCTCAAGGTCTACCCATGTTGTCTCAAATGATAAGATTTCCTTCCTTTTTCTGACTAAGTAGTATCCCATTGTTTGTGTGTGTGTGTGTGTGTGTGTGTGTGAGTGTGTGTGTGTGTGTATTTGAAATCTGTATAAACTGTAAAATAATCACGATAAGTATACACACCCACACACACACACAAACACATCTTTATCCATTAATCCATCGATAGACACTTAGGTTGTTTCTATATCTTTGCTATTGTAAATAATGCTGCAATGAATATAGGGGTGCATATATCTTTCTGAATTACTGTTTTCATGTCCTTTGAATAAGTACCTGGTCATGGGATTACTGGATTGTATGGTAGTTTACTTTTAATTTTTTGAGGAACCTCCACACAGTTTTCCAAAGTGGCTATGCCAATTTACATTCCCACCAACAGTGTGGAAGGCATCCTTTTCTCCATATACTTGCTAATACATGTTATTTCTTATCTTTTTGATAATAGTCATTCTAACAGGTGTGAGGTGACATCTCATTGTGGCCTTGATTTGCATTTCCCTGATGATTAGTGATGCGGAGCATCTTATCACATGCCTGTTGGAAACCTGTATGTCTTCTTTGGAAAACTTCAGGTCCTCTGCCCATTTTTAGTTTTTAGTCATATTTCTTTTTTGCTATTGAATTGTGTGAGTTCTTCATATATTTTGGATAGCAACCCCTTATCAGATACATGATTTGCAAATATATTCTCCCATTCAGTCTCTTGTCTTTTCATTTTGTTGGTGGTTCCCTTTGCTGGGCAGAAGCTTTTTAGTTTGATGTAGTCCCACATATTTACTTTTCCTTTTGTTACCTTTGCTTTTGAAGTCAGGTCTGAAACAAATCATTGCCAAGACCACTGTCACAGAGCTTTTGCCTATATTTTCTTCTAGGAGTTTTATGATTGCCGTACATTTAAGTATTTAGTCCATTTTGGGTTAATTATTATGTATGGTGTAAAATAGTGGTTTAGTTTAATTCTCTTGTAGATGGTTGCCCAGTTTTCCCAATACCATTTATTGATGACAAGACTATGCTATACACGTTAAATATTCTTGTCTCCTTTGTTATATATTAATTGACTATATATGTGCAGTTTTATGTCTGGGATCTTTAATTTTGTTCTATTCACCTATGTGTCTTATTTTGCACCAATACCATACTTTCTTTTTATTAATATAGCTTTGTAGTAGAGCTTGAAGTCAGGGATCATGATGCCTCCAGCTTTGGTTTTTTCTCTCAAAATTGCTTTGGCTAGTCAGGGTCCTTCCATGGATCTATACAAATTTTAGGATTGTTTGTACTGTTTCTGCAAAAAACTCCATTGGAATTTGGATAGGGATTTTCATAAATCTATATAGATTGCTTTTGGGGGTAAGGAGAATTTCATATTAATTCTTAAATTCATGAGCACAGAATACCTTCTTTGTGTCCTCAGTTTCTTTCATCAATGTCTTATACTTTGAGGTATACAGATCTCTCACCTCCTCAGTTAAATTTATTTCTAGGTGTCATTCTTTTTTTTAACTTTTTATTTTACTATCATTAATGTACAATTACATGAACAACATTATGGTTACTAGACCCCCTATTATCAAGTCCCCCCCACATACCCCATTACAGTCACTGTCCATCAGCATACTGAGATGCTATAGAATTACTACTTGTCTTCTCTGAGTTGTATAGCCCTCCCTGTGCGCCCCCCCCACATTATGTCTGCTAATCGTAATACCCCTTTTTCCCCCTTTCCCTCCCTTCCGACCCATCCTCCCCAGTCCCTTTCCCTTTGGTAACTTTTAGTCCATTCTTGGGTTCTGTGAGTCTGCTGCTGTTTTGTTCCTTCAGTTTGTCCTTTGTTCTTATACTCCACAGATAAGTGAAATCATTTGATACTTGTCTTTTTCGGCTTGGCTTATTTCACTGAGCATAATACCCTCTAGCTCCATCCATGTTGTTGCAAATGGTAGGATTTGTTTTCTTCTTATGGCTGAATAATATTCCATTGTGTATATGTACCACCTCTTCTTTATCCATTCATCTACTGATGGACACTTAGGTTGTTTCCATTTCTTGGCTATTGTAAATAGTGCTGCGATAAACATAGGGGTGCATCTGTCTTTTTCAAACTGGGCTGCTGTATTCTTAGGGTAAATTCCTAGGAATAAAATTCCTGGGTGAAATGGTGTTTCTATTTTTAGTTATTTGGGGAACCTTCATACTACTTTCCACAATGGTTGAACTATTTACATTCCCACTAGCAGTGTAGGAAGGTTCCTCTTTCTCCACATCCTCGCCAATATTTGTTGTTGTTTGTCCTTGGAGTGGTGGCCATCCTAACTGGTGTGAGGTGATATCTCATTGTGGTTTTAATTTGCATTTCCTGATGATTAGGGATTTGGAGCATCTTTTCATGTGCCTGTTGGCCATCTGAATTTCTTCTTTGGAGAAGTGTCTGTTCAGCTTCTCTGCCCATTTTTTAATTGGCTTATTTGCTTTTTGTTTGTTGAGATGCGTGAGCTCTTTATATAATTTGGATGTCAACCCCTTATCAGATATGTCATTTATGAATATATTCTCCCATACTGTAGGATGTCTTTTTGTTCTACTGATGGTGTCTTTTGCTGTACAGAAGCTTTTTAGTTTAATATAGTCCCACTTGTTCACTTCAGCTTGTTTCCCTTGCCCAGGGAGATATGTTCATGAAGAAGTCGCTCATGTTTATGTCCAAGAGATTTTTGCCTATATTTTTTTCTAAGAGTTTTATGGTTTCATGACTTACATTCAGGTCTTTGATCCATTTTTGAGTTTACTTTTGTGTATGGGGTTAGACAGTAGTCCAGTTTCATTCTCTTACATGTAGCTGTCCAGTTTTGCCAACACCAGCCATTGAAGAGGCTGTCATTTCCCCATTGTATATCCATAGCTCCTTTGTCATATATTAATTGGCCATATATGTGTTGGTTCATATCTGGGCTCTCTAGTGTGTTCCATTGATCTATGGGTCTGTTCTTGTGCCAGTACCAAATTGTCTTGATAACTGTGGCTTTGTAGTAGAGCTGAAGTCAGGGAGTGTATTTCCCCCTGCTTTATTCTTCCTTCTCAGGATTGCTTTGGCTATCTGGGGTCTTTTGTGGTTCCATATGAATTTTAGAACTATTTGCTCTAGTTCATTGAAGAATGCTGTTGGTATTTTGATAGGGATTGCATTGAATCTGTAGATTACTTTAGGCAGGATGGCCATTTTGACAATATTAATTCTTCCTATCCATGAGCACTGGATGTGTTTCCATTTATTGGTTTCTTCTTTAATTTCTGTCTTGAGTGTCCTATAGTTTTCAGAGTATAGGTCTTTCACTTCCTTGGTTAGGTTTATTCCTAGGTATTTTATTCTTTTTGATGCAATTGTGAATGAAATTGTTTTCCTACTTTCTCTTTCTGCTAGTTTATCATTAGTGTACAGGAATGCAACAGATTTCTGTGTATTAATTTTGTATCCCACAATTTTGCTTCAGATATTAGATCTCGTAGTTTTGGAGTGGATTCTTTAGGGTTTTTTATGTACAATATCATGTCATCTGCAAACAGGGACAGTTTAACTTCTTCCTTGGCAATCTGGATGCATTTTATTTTTTTGTGTTGTCTGATTGCCATGGTTAGGACCTCCAGAACTATGTTGAATAAAAGTGGGGAGAGTGTGCATCCTTGTCTTGTTCCTGATCTTAAAGGAAAAACTTTCAGCTTCTTGCTGTTAAGTATAATGTTGGCTGTGGGTTGGTCATATATGGCCTTTATTATGTTGAGGTACTTGCCCTCTATACCCATTTTGTTGAGAGTTTTTATCATGAATGTATGTTGAATTTTGTCAAATGCTTTTTCAGCATCTATGGAGATGATCATGTGGTTTTTGTCCTTCTTTTTGTTGAAGTGGTGGATGATGTTGATGGATTTTCAAATGTTGTACCATCCTTGCATCCCTGGGATGAATCCCACTTGATCATGATGGATGATCTTTTTGATGTATTTTTGAATTCGGTTTGCTAATATTTTGTTGAGTACTTTTGCATCTGTGTTCATCAGGGATATTGGTCTGTAATTTTCTTTTTTTGTGGTGTCCTTGCCTGGTTTTGGTATTAGAGTGATGCTGGCCTCATAGAGTGAGTTTGGGAGTATTCCCTCCTCTTCTACTTTTTGGAAAACTTTACAGAGGATGGGTTTTAGGTCTCAACTAAATGTTTGATAAAATTCAGCAGTGAAACCATCTGGTTCAGGAGTTTTGCTCTTAGTAGTTTTTTGATTACCAATTCAATATTTTGCTGGTAATTGGTCTTTTTAGATTTTCTGTTTTCTCCTGGGTCAGCCTTGGAAGGTTGTATTTTTTTTAGAAAGTTGTCCATTTCTTCTAGGTTATCCAGTTTGTTACCATATAATTTTTCATAGTATTCTCTCATAAATCTTTGTATTTCTGTGGTGTCCATAGTGATTTTTCCTTTCTCATTTCTGATTCTGTTTATGTGTGTAGATTTTCTTTTTTTTCTTGATCAGTTTGGCTAGAGGTTTATCTATTTTGTTTATTTTCTCAAAGAACCAGCTCTACTCTCATTGATTCTTTCTATTGTTTTATTCTTCTCAATTTTATTTATTTCTGCTTTAATCTTTATTATGTCCATCCTTCTACTGATTTTGGGCCTCATTTGTTCTTCCTTTTCTAGTTTCATTAACTGTGAGTTTAGAATGTTCATTTGGGATTGTTCTTCTTTCCTGAGGTAGGCCTGTATTGCAATATATTTCCCTCTTAGCACGGCCTTTGCTGAGTCCCATGGATTTTGCAGTGTTGAATTATTCTTGTCATATGTCTCCATATATTGCTTGACCTCTGCTTTATTTGGTCATTGATCCATCAATTATTTAGGAGCATGTTATTAAGCCTCCATGTGTTTGTGGGCTTTTTCGTTTTCTTTGTGTAATTTATTTCTAGTTTCATACCTTTGTGATATGAGAAGCTGGTTGGTACAATTTCAATCTTTTTGAATTTACTGATGTTCTTTTTGTGGCCTAGTATATGACCTAGTCTTGAAAATGTTCCATGTGCACTTGAGACGACTATGTATCCTATTGCTTTTGGGTGGAGTGTTCTGTAGATTTCTGTTAGGTCCATCTGTTCTAATATGCTGTTCAGTGCCTCTGTCTCTTTACTTATTTACTGTCTGGTTGATGTGTCCTTTGGAGTGAGTGGTGTGTTGAAGTCTCCTAAAATAAATGCATTGCATTCTATTTCCCCCTTTAAGTCTGTTTGTATTTGTTTCACATATATAGGTGATCCTTTGTTGGGTGAATAATGATTTATAATGGTTATATCCTCTTGTTGGACTGACCCTTTTATCATTATGTAATGTCCTTCTTTTTCTCTTGTTACTGTCTTTGTTTAGAAGTCTATTTTGTCTGATACAAGTACTGCAACTCCTGCTTTTTTCTCTCTATTATTTGCATGAAATATCTTTTTCTATCCCTTTACTTTCAGTGTGTATGACTTTGGGTTTGAACTGAGTCTCTTGTAGGCAGCATATAGATGGGTCTTGTTTTTTTTTTCCATTCAGTGACTCTAAGTCTTTTGATTGGTGCATTCAGACCATTTACATTTAGGGTGATTATCGATAGGTATGTACTTATTGCCACTGCAGGCTTTAGATTTGTTGTTACCAAAGGTTCAAGGGTAATTCCCTTACTATCTAACAGTCTAATTTAACTCACTTCGATGCTATTACAAACACAACCTAATGGTTCTTTTTTTTATTCCCTCCCATTTTCTTCCTCCTCTATTCTTTGTAGGTTATGAATCATATTCTGTACTCTTTGTCTATCACTTGGGTGACATCTATTTAGTCTTATGAATACTTCCATCTGTAGGAGTCTCTCCAAAATGCACTGTCTAGGTGGTTTGTGGGAGGTTAATTCTCTCAGCTTTTGCTTATCTGAAAATTGTTTAATCCCTCCTTCAAATTTAAATGATAACATTGCTGGGTTAGAGTATTCTCAGTTTGAGGTCCTTCTGCTTCAATGCATTAAATATATCATGTCACTCCCTTCTGGCCTTTAAGGTTGCTGTTGAGAAATCTGATGATAGCCTGATGGGCTTTCCTTTGTATGTGATCTCTTTTCTCTCTCTAGCTGCTTTTAAAAGTCTGTCCTTATCTTTGATCTTTGCCATTTTAATTATTATATGTCTTGATGTTGTCTTCCTTGTGTTCGTTGTGATGGGAGATATGTGCACCTCCATGGCTTGAGAAACTATCTCCTTCCCCCGATTTGGACGTTTTCAGCAATTACCTCCTCAATGACACTCTCTTTCCCTTTTTCTCTCTCTTCTTCTTCTGGTACCCCTATTATGTGAATATTGTTCCGTTTGGATTGGTCACACAATTCTCTCAATATTCTTTCATTCTTAGAGATCCTTTTTTCTCTCTGTGCCTCAGCTTCTTTGTATTCCTCTTCTCTTATTTCTATTCCATTTACCATCTCTTGTACTACATCTAATCTGCTTTTAAATCCCTCCATTGTATGTTTCATTTCAGATATGGAATTTCTTAATGATTGAATCTCCATCTTAAATTTGTTCTTGAGTTCTTGAATACTTTTCTGTACCTCCGTAAGCTTGTTTATGATTTTTATTTTGAATTCTCTTTCAGGAAGATTGGTGAGTTCAGTTTCATTTGTTCCTCTTTCTGGGGTTTGTGAGATTTTGTTCTGAACCAGGTTCTTTTCACGTTTAATGTTTCTATGCAGTGCCCTGTAGTGCCCAGAGCTCCAGTCTCTGGAGCTGCTCAACCCCTAGAGTGAGGTTGGGGGTCGTTGGGGAGCGGAGCTGGTGCCTGGGGGAGGAAAGATCTGTTTCCTGATTCCCGTCTGCATTGCCTGTCTCCAGTATCAAAGCCAGTGGGCCCAACACACAGGTGTAAGCCTCTGTGCTGGTGTCTCTAGCTGTTGAGGTGGGGCCTTCCTTTGGGTGGCCTGATGCCAGTGCAGTGGCTGCTGGTTTGCGAGCTGGTGCTGTCAGGCCAAGAGGAAGGCTCGGCAGGCTGTGTGTCACAGTAGGGGGCCTTGGAGCTTAGCAGCCAGCCAGGGAGGTGGAGCACCTGAAGCTCCTCAAAGTTCCCAACCTGCTGGGCAGAGCATGCTCAGACAATCCTGTCCAGCTCTCCCTTCTCCCGTGCAGCAAGCTCCATGCAAACCCCACCCCTTCAGCAGCCCTCTCGCTCCTAGGAAGCCTCTCAGTCCGCTTGCCTTTCCCCTGTCACAGAGCAGCTGGATGTGGATCCCATTCTCCACAAATGGCCTGGAATGTCAGTCTCTCAGGCACTCTGCCTGTCCCAGATCCTCAACCTCCAGAGCACCACCCAGTGTAGGTTTCTGCTCGCAAAGCAGATCTCCAGGTCTAGGTGTTCATTAGTCCCAGGCTTCCACCCCCTCCCTGCTCCATTTGTCTTCCTCCAGCAGGTGAGCTGGGCTGGGGTAAGGGCTTGGGTCCCACCGGATCAAGGCTTTCCTACGTTACCCTATTTCATGAGGTCTGCTCTGTTCGTGAGGTTTGTATGCAGTCTGGTGCAGCTTTCTTTCCTGTTGCTGTTTTAGGGTTAGGTGTATTAATTAACTATATTTTCATACTATTTGTGGTTTGGGGAGGAGTTTTCTGTTTCACGTCTCATGCCGCCATCTTGAATCTGTGTCTTATTCTTTTGATATAAGTATAGGATTGCTTTCTTAATTTCTCTTTTTGATTACTACACCTTACTTTTAAATATTTACTACTAAGGCTCCCTAGTTAGGTGAGAAATGTTCCAACATGAGAGTAGTCAGTTCAAAAGGGAAAAAAGACTCCAGAGTTAACAGAAATAATATAAGAGTCAGCAAAGCCTCTCTCTCCCCAAATCAAAACAGTATCCTCAGAAAGTTTGAGAAATGATTGTTTCTTAAATAAGAGGTGATGTTATTGTTAGGCAGAAAGACAGATATGAGTGGGATGAAAAGAGGGTGGGGCCCACCAAGAACTCAGGGAGTCAATCAGATAAAGCCAGAGAGCCAGAACAACTCAGAGTTAATGTGTTTTGAAATGTGAGTTCATTCCACATGCTCTGAATCTGGGCTGACCTTGAGACTTGCTCTAACTAATGCAGGTGAGATAGAGCAGAGATGTGGGACAAGAATCATGATTAATTTTCTTAAAAAAATTCCAAGATATAGAATAGCCAAAGCAATCCTGAGAAGGAAGAACAATGCTGGGGAGATTATGCTCCCCAACTTCAAGCTCTACTACAAAGTCAAAGTAATCAAAACAATTTGGTACTGGCACAAGAACAGACCCATAGATCAATGGAACAGAATAGAGAGTCCAGATATAAACCCACACATACATGGCCAATTAATATACAATAAAGGAGCCATGGATATACAATGGGGAAATGACAGCTTCTTCAACGGCTGGTGTTAGCAAAACTGGACAGCTATATGTAAGAGAATGAAACTGGATTATTGTCTAACCCCATACACAAAAGTAAACTCAAATTGGATCAAAGATCTGAATATAAGTCATGAAACCATAAAACTCTTAGGAAAAAATCTCCTGGACATAAACATGAGCAACTTCTTCATGAATATATCTCCCTGGGCAAGGGAAACAAAAGCTAAAATGAACAAGTGGGACTATATCACACTAAAAAGCTTCTGTACAGCAAAAGACACCATCAGTAGAACAAAAAGACATCCTATAGTATGGGAGAATATATTCATAAATGACATATCCAATAAAGCGTTGACATCCAAATTATATAAAGAGCTCACGCACCTCAACAAACAAAAAGCAAGTAAGCCAACTAAAAAATGGGCAGAGAAGCTGAACAGACACTTTTCCAAAGAAGAAATTCAGATGGCCAACAGGCAGATGAAGAGATGCTCCATATTGCTAATCATCAGAGAAATGCAAATTAAAACCACAATGAGATTATCACCTCACACCAGTTTGGATGGCCAACATCCAACAGACAAAAAACAAAAATACTTCAAAGATGTGCAGAAAGGGGTACCCTCCTACGCTGTTGGTGGGAATGCAAATTAGTTCAACCACTGTGGAAAGCAATATGGAGGTTTCTCACAACACTAAAAACAGAAATACTATTTGACCCACTAATGCCACTCCTAGGAATTTACCTGAAGAAAATGAGATCCCTCATTCAAAAGGACATATGCACCCCTCTGTTTATTGCAGAACTGTTTACAATAGCCAAGATATGGAAGCAACCTAAGTGTCCATCAGTAGATTATTTGATAATGAAGACATGGTACATATTTGCAATGGAATATTATTCAACCATAAAAAGAAAACAAATCCTACCATTTGTAACAACATGGATGGATCTAGAGCATATTACAGTCAGTGAAATAAGCCAGGCGGAGAAAGTCAAGTACCAAATGATTTCACTAATTTGTGGAGTATAACAACAAAGCAAAACTGAAGGAACAAAACAGCAGCAGGCTCACAGACTCCAAGAAAAGACTAGCGGTTACTAAAGGGAAGGGGCTGGGGAGGGTGGGTAAGGAGGGAGGGAGAAGGGGATTGAAGGGAACTATAATTAGCAGTCACAATACAGGTAGGCCCATGGGGAAGGCAGTACAACACGGAAAAGACAAGTAATGACTCAATGGCATCTTACTATGCTGATATACCGTGACTCCAATGGGTGGGGGGAGGACCAATATGAGTGAATGTTGAAGACACAGGTTGTTCATGTGAAACCTTCATAAGATTGTATATCAATGATACTTTAATTTTTAAAAAATGCTGAGATATGAATCGCATAATAAGAACAGGAGGGACTTATCTTAAGGCTAACATTCCATTGTGAAAAAGAATTGGGAAGTTAGATTGGCATATTCTTTGGTAATCAGCCAATAACCTATCTTAAGGCAAGGCAAGCAGTCTTCACTGATATGTTCCCAGTGTTTGGGAGTAGCCACTATCTTGGAGAAGAACTAAAAGTTTATTCTACAGAATTACCTAGAGGACTGAGCATAGACAATGACATATTGTCTCTTACCAGAGACCCTTTACCTTTATCCCATTCTTAAAAACCCCTAAAAGACAGAATCCCAGCTTTTGGGTGCATCTCCTTTCTGAGGTTGCCCGCACTCACCATTATTCAAGTGTGTGTCACTCTCTCTGTTCTATTCCAGATAAGTAGGGAGGGGCTGCTGAGAGCTCTGATTTGGGCTTACAAGTTCCCATTACCTGGGTGACCCAGACGTAACTGCAGCTATACAATCACGCTCCTTAGGAGCCTGCCTGAAAATTTCTTTTCTTTGCCTTTAGGAAGTTCCCAGAACATAACCTCCCTCCATCCAGTGCTCTGTGTCTCCCCCAACTCCTGGGGTGGTAGGGACTTAGTTCCCATGCTGTGCAGATCCAAGCAGACACAGGACTCCAGGTGGCACTGGCTTTAGGAGCTGGCAAGGAATTAGGTCCTGTGCCTACTAACAGTTCAATGAGCTTCCCTTTACTCCATCTATTTTTCCTTCCTTTCTGCTTTATTCAAGTAAACCTGCTTTTGTCTACCTTGACTCTGGCCCCCTCCATCCTTGGAGCATACTCAAATAAAATTAACTCTGCTTCACTACTATGTCTCTGCCCTTCCATTCTTTGTTGCGGTGGGGAGAAGAACTGAGGAGAACAAACCCAACCCCCAAGGCTGTGAGAAAAAAAAGTTCATAGAATAGTAAATAGCTCTTAAAAGGAAAATTATAATTTCTGACATTTTAAACAAATGCTATACAAGGGTTGGTGTAATTCTAGAAAATGCAACAAAGGACCCTCCCCCCCAAAAAAGAAAATGAAAGATAAAAAGAGTATTTCATAGTAGATCTGAAATGATACAGCTCTTTAGGAGGAAAAGTGTATGAATAGTAAAGATATTGCCTGAATAACACAGAATAATTATGTATTCTATGATTAATTTTTTTAAAAACCCACACTGTACAAGATCAGAAGAGTAATGGGAGGTAGTGTAACATAGCAGTTAAGAGTTCAGACTGTTAGGCAGAAAGACAGAAATGAGCGGGATGAAAAGGAGAAAGGGCCCCCCAAAGATGACTCAGAGTTGATCAAATAGAACCAGAAAGCTAGAAATGACTCAAAGAGTTAATCAGAGAAGCCACAGGGTCCAAGAGTGACTCAGGAAATGTCCAGGGTCCCCTCAGATAAGAAACATCAGAGGCACAGGCCCAGCACAGCCCCTGTCCTCATTTCACCAATCAGAACAAGCCTAGAGAGCTGACAGCTGTCAATCAAGGCCCTCTCTGCCCTGCCAAAAACCACATAAGAGAAGCCTCAGAATGAGCATCCATGCCTGCCTGTCTTATCTCAAGCAGGCCCACTCTGTGACCTTTGCTGAGTGCATTAAAACTTACTTTGCACCAAATGAAGGGGGTAGTTTAATTACCATAATATTGCACATGTAACTGTAGATTAATGATACCAAAATAAATTTAAAAAAAACTTACTCTGCTTTCTTGACTTTGGTCTATTATCTCACTATACCTGACTTCCCTGCGACACCAAGCCGAGTCCTTTCTTTCCTAACAAGACCATGAAACCAGACTGCAATGTTCAAATCCCCAGACCAGTAACTTACTAGCTGCATGAATTTGGGCAAGTTACTTAATCTATCAGTAGTACAGTTTCCTCATCTTAAAATAGCAATAATATTTGTTCTTACCTTGTAGGATTTTGATGAGAATTAACTGAGTTAATATATATATATATAAAGGACTTAAAATAGTATCTGGTACACAGTAAGCTTTAAGTTAATTATACAATACTGTTAATAAAAATCATATACCACTTGGCACTGAAGTGATCTGCTTTTAAAGAATTATAAAATGAGCCATGGTATATTTCTTTAACTAAAAACAGTGGTATAACTACATTCAGAAGCTGGAAGCGAGGTAGTGGATGATTTACAACAGTGAAATTTTCATCTATAATAGCAGGAAGTAAATAGATAATGCCTGTAATCAATAACTTAAAAATAGCACATTATGTAGTGACATTGCCAATTCCCAGAAGAAATGGCAAAGAATTAACATACAGTTGCCTCTGGGGTGCAGGGTTGTGGGGTTGAAAAAGGTGGGCCAGGGAATGGTTTGACTATTTGGTTTCCCAACTACATGCGCTTGTTACTTAGAGATTTTTTTAATTAAAGAATGAAGAAGGTTAATATGTATGAATTGGCTGTCAGAGCCTGGCATAGAAGAGTAGGCATTCAATACATTTTAGTTCCATTTTATTCATTTCAATAATTCCACTCCAGAGGATTTTTCCTATTTGAAGATACAATACCAAAAGAAAAACATGAATAAATGCGTTTATTGTTGGGAAATGACCCAAATTTTCAACCATAGGGGAATGGATAAGAATTATGTAAAAACTTGATGGAATGCTATAAACCAGGAACATAAGTTTGTTGTTACAGCTGGCTATGGATTGGCTAAAACCTACCCCACACAAATACACACACACACACACACACACACACACACACACACACACACACACACATACACACACAGAGTAAGTCCCTGATGTGTTTAGATTAGAAAATTGAAACCTGAGTAAACGAAGATCTGAACAGAGGAGATGAACATATGGCGTGTCTCCAGGTCAGGGTAACTTCCTCTGCCCTGCAGAGTCCCCAAAGGAGGGACTCACACCTGCTTAGGTTCAAATCACTGTGCAAAGCGGATTTCTTCCAAAACCAGTTTCTTTTTGAGTTGTGACCTTTTATTCTTAGAACTCACATCACAACCCAGGAAGGATACAGACTAACAATTTATGCTATTAACAGCAATTTTTGCAGGTACTTGGGAGTCCCTCCCTGTTGCACAGTCAGACCAGCATTAGCAAAGTCAGCCTTCCCTGGAGTCTCCAGAGCAGCTTGGCCTCCACCTCCACAATGCTTAGAAAACCCATTTCTCAGCAAAGGTACTGATGAAACCCATGTGACAAGAATGAGAAAAATGGATACCATACTGCAGTTAAGTCTCCATCAGGGCCTACAGACGAGCCTCCAGCTCCCGGAGATAAAAATGCTGCTGGGAGGTGGACTGTGGAATCCCTCGGTTCTTGTTTTCTTGGAGGCAAGCACTCAGTTGAGAGAACCCATAGAGAATTATAGCCACAAAGGGTGTTTTATTTGGTGAAGCAAAAGGAAAGGACACTCCAGAGACAGGAATGGGATGACCCTGAGCACGGGTAGCTGCCCACCGGGTTTCACGTTGTATCTTCTATGGAGGATTATTTGGTCTCCTCCTTCCCATTTGTCATTCTTACACTGCCCTTTGGAACCCCCTTAGCTCTTCCCCTTCAGCCTCTTTGCACAAGTTGTATTCACCATGTTGCTCAAAAGTGCCTAAGGGAACGAAACCCACAGAGGGGCCAGATCCACAATATAAAGGATATTATGATGGCCTCAGGGCCATTAGCAACAAGGTCTTCCTTAACTGCACATGCGTCACAGTTGGGAAAGTCCTGTGACCCCTATCTTTTTTTTATCAGTTTGTGCTGGACCACAAAAGGGGTTGGTCTCAGGGAGACAAGGCAGCCTCTGGGTAGATGGAGAGTGGAGATGGGGTGGTCTGCAGCCTCCTTTGCCCCCTGTCTATCTAACATCCTACTCTAACAATCAGAGCTGGGCAAGCCAGCTTCCCTGGATCTCGGTTTTCTGACCTGAGAAATGGGGATCATTTTTTCTACTTCAGTGTGATGTTGTGAGTATACAATGAAATGATGCTCAGGAAGTCACCAGTCACATGTTCTGACTCAGAGTAGTTGCTCAGCAAAGCTCAGCTGAATGGGGCTTTGTGACCTATGCCTTAGAATTGTAATTCTCAAACTCTGGTAAGCATCAGAAGCACTGTGAGACTTTGCTAAGTCAGATTGCTGGGCTCCACCCCCAAGTACCTGATTCCATAGGTCAGGGATGAGGCCTGAGCATTTGCATTTCTCACAAATTCCCATATAACGCTTATGGTCCACTGCCAAACTTTGAGAACCACTGTCTTACGGGCAGAGGAATTATCCAGACCAACTAGGATAAAAGTTGAGACTCTGGAGAAGGAAGAGAAAGGCAGGTGGAAATTTTTTCTAAGGGTTCCTCCTCTCTTCTTGCTCTTAATGCACACTAAATAGAACCTGGAATTGGCACCTTTAGTAGTTCCACCTCTTCCCCAAGCTCCCTTCTGAGGTTCACCCACTGAACCAGTCCTCCCTGATCTACTTCCTGAACTGAAAGATGACATCCTCATCCCATCTGCGAAGCCTTGTGCTGATGCAAAAGGCTACCTTTTTAGGTTCCAAGAAATTATGCATTCGTTATGGAGGAAATTAACACCTCAAAGCAAACTATAATTAGGAATTCTTCAATTCAGTTTATGCTTTTTCAATTAGGCACTCTATAATTTTAATCATGGGAGCATTAACATGTTTCTATAATTTATATACCTGTGGTATAATTAAGCCTGGGAAACACATTGCTCTAAACCTGAATGGAAGTGATTGTTTCCCTTCACACTTGCAGGATTCAGGTCCCTGATGTAAAGATGCTGCCAGTTTCAAAGGAAGCATTTGTGAGTTGCAGGGGCCAATGAAACAATTCCTGGCTTTGGAAATGTGAAGGTTGTTGTAGACCATGTGGTGCCTTTGAACATCTGGCTCCATGTGTAGACATCTGCATCCCAAAGCTTCAACTCCTATTGTGACTTTCAAAACATTCCCACCATTGGAAACTGCTTTGGACAACTATTCTTGGAAACTAATTTCAATTAAGTAGGAACAGGGTGTCCTGGCAGGGGAGACAGTATCTGAGAGCCGTGGGAAGCAGATGGCTCTGAAATGAAGAAACTGAACAATAGGCTGAAACTTAACCTGGATTGGGACCAAACTCCTCTTTTACATTGACTCCTCTTCCCACTTTCTCTAGTTCTGCTCCTCTCTCATAATTTCTGCTCTGCTTTTTAGCTACAAAGTGGGTCCTGAATCCTATGTGCAAAGTAGTTCTCTTGGGATTCTGAGCAGTTCTGCAAATTCAAAGAATCTAGAGACACACTGAAAGTTTTTGTGCTTATTCAGACTGAACCTCTGAACTTTCTGAAGGTTAAAAACCTTCATTTTTTTTCTCTTCTTCCTGCTCTCCCCACAATAGCAAATTCAGATTTGCTGACTGCGATAAAAGGAAAAAGAACATAATCAAAATTGGCCTGGGGGGACAATGCATACAGATTCCAACCCAGCTGAGTGACGCACCCATATTGCTGCTGCATTTTGGTACTCAATATATTTTGTCTGAGCTAAGAAAATACGGAACTTTTTATAGAGTGAAAGGTGGAAATGGATTTGTTTCTCCCAGGCTGCTCCAGCCTTCCACAAAAGAATAAGGATTTGTTCAGATCCTGACACTCAGTGTCAACAAACATCTATCTTCTACCTGAGCCCCCATATCTGCATAGAAGTGATATATTCAGATACACTATCAGCACGCAACAACACAACATGAATAATTTCAGACACCAGTCATTGGCATCATCTTTAAGAAAACTGGTGTGTTTTTAGCCCCCACATGGACAGGGTTAGAGAAATAACGCTGGCAGAGATCCTAGTTCAATTCTCATGAGCTAAAACTGATCATACTGAAACATACCAAGAGAGATACAGGAGTTCCATAAGGCTGTAAAACCAACTGGGCAACTCCACAGTAGAATTTTAAACAACTGCTTTCCCATGTCATGAGCACAATCAAATATTGGCACCATAGACTACATAGAGAATACATAGAGAATACTTGGTTCTCTGTATAGGCTCCTGTCTCCATACCTGGGACCACCTATAGGCTAAACTAGTGGTGCTCAAGTTGTGGTTCAAAACCAGCATGATCATCAACATCTGGGAGTTTGTTCAAAATGCAGATTCTCAGACCCAGTCCCGTTTCCCCTGGGGATGGGCAGCAGGCTACTACATATTTACTAGCCCTCCAGGTGATTCTGATATTCACCAACGTTTGAAATCTCTGTGATGAAGCTGTTTCCCAGACTTGATTCCCAGGGAAGCTAATGCATAGGAATTTGGGAAGCCTAGTTTAGTAGAGCAGTGTCTCAGCAGTTAAGTCAGCCTATTCATAGGTCACACTCTGCTTTGGGGGACTTACATTTTATGCCTGTGTCTAAGCCCCATTATTTCTCAAGACAGTATTATTGGCCTTTACCTATGGCTCCAAATACCTACATTAACAATCCCTTTGAAGCCATATATGGGCCTTGACCTCTTTTTACCAGTCCTCTTAGGGTCTAGAGCAATGCAGTATATTAGAATTTTCTGTGATGATGGAAATACTGTTCTGTATCATAGCCACTGTCCACATGTGGATATTGAATACTTGAAAAGTGGACAGCACAACTAATGAACTAAGGTTTTAATGTAGTTGAATTATAATTAAAGTAAATTTAAATAGCTCCAATGCAGCTGTGGTTTCTAGACAATACAGGTCTGTAGTCTTGCTACTGAATCCTTCTTATGTTACTGGGACTGCTATCCCCTGTCCTGGCCATGAATAAACAGCCTTTGAACAACATGGTTTGAACTGCACTGGCCCACTTCTACGCAGATTTTTTTCAATAAATCTTGTAGGACAAGTTTGTGGAGGTTTGCGATAATTTGAAAAAAACAAAACAAAACATTTTCTTTCCTCTAGCTTGCTTTATTGTAAGCTAGTATATACAATATATATATAGTAATACTCCATAATACATCTGAAATACAAAATGTATGTTAATTGACTATTTATATTATCAGTAAGGTTATCAGTAGGCAGTTAGTAGTTAATATTTGGGGAAGTCAAGTGGATTTTTACAGATATTTACAGATATTTGCAGATTTTTTAATGCATAGGGGGTTGGCACCCCTAACTCACATGTTCAAGGGTCAAATCACTTACTTCCTACATTTATAATCTTTATAAATTGCTTAGTGAGCCTATACCCAACTGGAAATTCACTAAACTGCAAATGTCAAGCAGCTGTAGCCAGGCAAGAAATTTCTTCTGCCAAGTGGCAGAAACTCTAACCTTTAAGTTGTTTTTTTTCCTACCAAAAAGCCAGGGCTTTCAAGATCACCTCTCTCACTGCTGCTGAAAGGAGGCAATCCTCTGAGAAGCTGCAGGCAGCTGGAGCGAGCACTGTACAGATTGCTTTTTGGATGAGATCAAACCTTGGATTCTAACATGGCACAGATCCATGCACCAGCTTAGAAGAACATCAATAGATCAGGCTATAGAAATGCACTTGATGGAGGCTGACTTGAAATCTGACCTTTGGATGGCAGAAAGAGAGACTGAGAGCCATCAGAAGCAGTGCACGACCTGAGACAAAGCAGTGATGCAAACTGTCACGGGGTGCACAACACTGTGAGAAATCGAAGTCAGCAGGAAAAAGTTGAGAGAACATGAGACCTGGGAGAAGAAATCTTGCAGAACCATGGTTGCTCTTGCAAAAGGTTTCACCAGGATGGCAGGATGTGCATTATAAGAATTACATCTACTTAGACAGCTCTTCTATCTACAGCCCAGCCTCTTTGTTCCTTGAAATACTTGGCTTCAATGATCTTCACCTTGAATCCATATCCATCCAGCCACTATCACTGCCAACATAGCCACACCCAGAGCCACACAATCCCGTAGAAGGGTCCCGTTACTGACAGCTTGCTTTTGATCATCTTACTCTCTAAATACCACCTACTGTCTTCCCAGCCTCTCCCAGCTTTGTACCCTGTGCACAGATTTTGCAACAGCATAGAGGCCATTCGGCCCTCAGTATCTGTCATGTGCACATCCACCTTCAGAGAACTTGTAAATCATGCCCAGACCATATGGTCCATTTTCAAGCACTTTGGTTGATGTTTTCATCTTCCTTTTCCCATGGTCCTGGATCAAGCTCTGTGTCATTTTCTTTTCTACTCTAAGAGTGGCGTGGAGCTCTTAGAGAAAATTAAGTCACAACATTTCAACCACCTCCTTTAAAAAATAAATTCTTATATTGGTTTTCATGTTTTAACTCTGCCTGGTTTTTCTTCCACCTCTTTGGCCAGTCTTTCTCCAGCCCGTGTGGCTCCTTAACAGAGTTCATAGAGATGTATCTTGTTCCTCATCTTGTTTCATATACATGCTCCCTGAATAAGGTCATCTACTCCTCCCATGCTGCAAATCCCACCTGGATGTTAATGATTCCTGACTCTAAAACCCCTGCTCTGATGCCTCTCCAGCCCACCAGCCTCTTGGAACGTAAATAGTCCCTGTGGTAGGAGGTGAACATGACAACCATGTTCTTCCTTCCCTCATGCCAGTAACAGTCTCTGTCTCCATCTCTCCAGATGGCAGATGGCCCAAAATAGAACATTCTCATTCTTCACGTTCCGGCAACTGCTCCTGCTCCTTTTAAAATATTCTTCCTGAAACACCTGTTTTTCCTCCTTAGTTTGAGCCTAAGGAATATAATCCAGAGTCGTCAACACCAGAGTTAATTCTTGGTAAGCTGGGTTGGTCGGGAGCTGATAAAAAGAGACCCACAATGCAATTAGGATGAGCCGAAGTCAATATAAACCCACCTAAACTATATGGATTCCACCTTTCTTGACTTCTGTTGTCCTGGAAGCTCTTTCTGACTACAGCTGTGTGCCACACTCACCAGACTGACACTCGCCTTAGAGAGTGTCACTGGTGGTAGTTGTGGGTCTCTTTAATCACAGTTACATATCTCTTTAATTATAACACTATATTTAAAGTGTGGGACAGCCCAACTGGGATTGGCGCTGGAGTAGCATTTATCCCATTATTCCTTATTTCTGGCTGCTTCTTTTTGTACCTGGCTCCTCTCTTTCCCAGTCTGGTGTGATGAAATCCCAGTATTTTGTCAGGTATGGTAAGAAGTGGTACTACTTGCAGGGCTAACTCCTCTAGCAGTTTATGGGGGGTGTTTCTTGCCCATTCCTCCGCACCCACATGGGACACAGAGGGCGCCTCACTGCCAGGCCCCAGCAAAGGTGGCCCAGCAAGCTGGGGAACTACGTGAAGCAAATGATGTTTAGAGAAAGAGTGTCTAATGTTGTTGCCATTTCTCCTCTCTTCCAATGTAGATGGAGACTCAGAAACTCCTCAAGCTGCCCCATGTTAATACATCCTCTAGCTTTTCATGTCCCCTTCCTAATTGGACACTGTCGTATGCTGATATCTGAGATTCTGGTGGTAATGAGGCTAGTTTTGCTCACTGCAGCTCCATGAGACTAGCAACACCTTTCTGTGATTGTTTCATATACTTGCAATCTGGGCTTCACAGTTATTCAAGGAATCCTGGAGGAAATTTGGCAATTGTTTCCTTTTCTTCCCAGTGAAGTTTCTTCTTTCTTTAAAAGTTGACTGGCTCTCCAACTTGTACTGTAGCTAATCACTGTGTGTTTCAGAATCTATAGTCTTAACTAGCTGCACCTGTCAAATGTAAAAGGATTGGAGATTCTCACACCAAGAAGTGAAAAGAACTTGTAATGATCTTAGAAGCCATCTGCCACGTTACAGTATCTCCCAGTATTCACTTGATCCTACTCCTGGACCTCCAAGCTGGAGCTGCACCCTCCATGCACTATGCCTTCAGCATCCCATGAAAGGAGGGCACAGGTTCTAACTGACCTTGGAGGAGGTCCTTCAGAGTCTCCAGCGCTCGCCTGGACCACCCATCAGGTCCAAGCCTGTCCTTCACCAGTTGGTACCTGACTCCCACATTCGGTTCCCAGGCCACTTTCACCACCATTGGCCTCTTCTGGAAAAAGTAGACTCTTAGACTCTTCCCTCCCTCAGAGTTCCTTAGCACAGAGGATGGCACTGTCCTCCATCCCACTAACCAAGTGTCTTGCCAATGGGTTTCAGCTCCAGACAAGTTCACTATGGATTCACTGAGACCAAAAAAACTACAATGGAACGTTGTGGATAAAGTGAAGGTTCCTGTGGCCAGGATTCTCACCTGGCCCTGGTCAGCTAGCGCACTACCCACGTGTGGGCAATACATTGCTATTGACTCTATATAAAGAGCCCTGCCCAGTGCTCTGGGCTGCATGGCTGCAGCAGAGCAGAGGCTGGAGTAGCGGCAGCGCCGAGGACAGAGACCGAGGCGGCTGTGCGGGCAGAGGGGCCTGGAGGCGGAGACGGGCTTGCTGCCTGCAGACTCACTCTGAGTGGCTGGGATTCTGGTGACTGATGGGCCATCGTGG
Organism: Smutsia gigantea; assembly: GCA_032199065.1. Classification (NCBI taxonomy): domain Eukaryota; kingdom Metazoa; phylum Chordata; class Mammalia; order Pholidota; family Manidae; genus Smutsia; species Smutsia gigantea. The sequence continues at coordinate 28,426 of JAVSCE010021167.1, forward strand.
GAATAAAGTTGGGTATAAACCCTCTCACCCCAAGAATGCTTGTCTTGCCAAAGAGTTTCAGCCCAGGGCAAGTTCACTATGATTCAATGAGACTGAAAAATGACAATGGAACGTTCTTGGGGTGAAAGCATTTATACCTAACTTTATTCCCACAGTGGCAGGTCAGTCACTAGAATCCCGTCCACTCAGAGTGAGTCTACATGAAGCAAGCCGGTCTCTACTCTGGGCCTCTCTGCCAAGGCAGAACCTCAACACCAAGCCAGAACCGGGAAGTCACCCTGGACGATGTCTTTTCCTTCATACCCACCACCGTGCCTCACAGAGAAGTCAGCCCCAAGGCTTGCCTACTCTACCTCTTCAAAGTTTTATCTCCATCACCGCAATTACTCTGACTTGGGCCACCTTAGTTTCTGCCTCCTGACTGGACTCTCTGAACAGCTCTTGTCTTCTCTGATCTGTTCTACAGCAATGCCAGAAAGACCATTTCATATGAAAACGATAGGTCATATAGTTCACTCGCTTAAAATTCCCTTTTTGACTCCTCATTGCTCTTAGTATGAAATGCCTTGCTCTGGTAATAATAAAGCCCTGTATTATCTGGCCTTTCCAAACCCAACTTCATCGTGTGCCATCTGTCTCTGCATTTTCTCCCCACTGCTGTCCTACTGGCCTTCTCTGAGTTTCTCTGACATCATCTCTTGAACGCCCTAGTCTGTGTCTGATACCCCTCTTACAGGAAGGAGACGGAAGAAACCAAAGTCAATAAAGTGTGCATTGTCAAGCCAGGTCCCATGTGGGCCACCAGGGCTCAATCCTAATGGAGATGTGTGGGCAACAGCATAAAACAAGTGCCTCAGAATGGTCTTCCCAGAGGACTTGGATGCCTGGGCTTCCATCCCCTGTTTGCCAAAGGCTGTCCCTGTGGCATTTGCATTTCTGACCTCAATTTGGCTGCTCAGATAAAGATCCGTAGGGCTTTGGAGAAAGCACTAATACAAAGAGGCAGGAAAAGGATGGGTGCAGGTGCTGGGAACCTTCAAGGATGCAGGAACTGTCCAGCTCAGCCACAGCTGAAATCAGAGGTGGAATGGTGAGTTGGTGAAGACCCAGTAAGAATCGGCTACATCTGATAACAGTTTATCCTTAGTGCTGCATTCGTACAGACCTATTGATGCCATTAGGATGCCAATTGCAGGTGGGCCTGCTTTGCTCATATTCGGATGTCCAGTGCTCAGTGCAGTGTCTGGCTCATGGTTGTTTGCTCAAGTTCAAATCAGATACTTACTGACTTCATTAGTTCACAACTTGATAAATGAATGAGGGAACAGATAAACCTGACTATCTCCTAGGATTCATTCTCACCTTTCCTGCTTGGTTTTACCTGTGTACCCTCCCTGGTCCCCAGTACTTATAAGGGCTTAGTTAAGGAAGGTCATGTGGGTCCCATGCCCCTTCCTGAGAGTGTTTTGGGTCTGCTTTGCTTTTGATTTCATGACATAGAATGGCCTCTCCTCCAGTTTGAGGGCACTGCTCTTAGCCCTTGTTCTGCTCGCCCATTAGCAGTTCAGAAACCCCAGGCCTGTCTGCACAATTTGATGTTTCTAATGTGCTCAAATCTGAGGATCTGTTTTAAAGGTAATATTGTTTTGAGGATTTTGACACCCTTGGTGATAGCTGCCCATTCCCTGACGTGTAACACGCCTGCCAGCACTTTACATGGTGTTAGGGGAGACTCAGAAAACAGGCACCAGCTTACAGCAGGGCTTGGAGACAAACCATCCCATGGCTACAGCTTGGCCAACCTGAGGAGCAAATTGAACAACTACGAATGGCACTTTACGTACTTTAGCTTAATGGACCTTCAAAACAATCTGAGACATGACTATTCCGTTTGGCAATAAGCAGACCGAAGATCAGAAAAATTAAGTAACTGGTCCCAAGCCACCCAGTGAGCCAACTGCATACGTTGGATCTGATTTCAGGAGCATTTGCTGTTTCAGTGCACCAACTGGGAAGTCAGCTGTGGCAGGGAGAGAAGAAGAGATCTCAGGCTGGAGCCAGGAGTTGCCTCTGGGAACCAGTCCCTGCCCCCAAGGAGGTCACAGGCTCATAGAGACTGAAAAGGCAAGTCTCTGGCAGAGAAGTGACCAGGGAAGAGTGGCAACCCAAGGAGGAGCTGATGCATTCTCCTGCAGGATGGAAAATGGCCCATGATGGGGCAGATTTGCACGGGATGTCAGGCAGGTGGAGAATGCCATGGTCAGAAGAGACAGTGGCATAGGTAAGGACTCGACTGCTTGGAGACTGACAAGCTGCGTGTCTGCCTGCCAGATGTTCCCCACACCCTTCAGCGCAAAGCTCAGACCCAGAGTAAAGACCTTCCCCTGGCCCCTGCCTGCCTCTTTGACCTCTCCTCACCTCTCTGCCCCAGCACACTGGTTCCCTGAGCACACCATGAACCTTCTCTGCCTGGGCTCCCTGCTTCCTCCCGGGCCACACGCTTCCCTTCTCCACTGAAAACCACCCCCCTCATCCAGCAGGTCTCAGATCAGACAACACTGCCTCCAGGCAGCCCTCCCGACACCTGAGGCCGTCAGGCTAATGGCGGATGCCTCTGCACTGAACTCTAATAGAAATCCCTGACCAAGTACACAGACTTATCAGCATTTTTTTCTTTTTCTGACTGTCCTCCCTGCATTGTCCAAAATGGTAGCCACCAGAGGGAAGAGGAGGTGGGTGAAATAGGCGAAGGGGACAAAGAGGCACAAAATTCCAGTTATGACAGAAATTAGTCACAGGGATGAAAGCACAGCCTAGGGAATATAGTCAACAATATTGTAATATCATTGTATATTGATAGATAGTAACTACACTTACTGGAGTGAGCATTTAATAATACAGATAACTGTTGAATCACTATGTTGTACATCTAAAACCAATATAATATTGCATATCAACTATACTTCATAAGAGACTCTTTAAATTTAAATTAATTTTTAAAAATAAAAAAAATCAGTTCCTCAGTTACACTAGTCAAATTTCAAGCGCTCAATAGCCATAAGTGGTTGGTGGTGACTATATTGGACAGTATAGATATAGGATATTTGCTTCCTTGCAGGAAGTCCTGTTGGACAGAACTCTTCTAGACTAGGAGGTAGCTGAAGGCAGGGCCTGTGAAGTGTATCTCTACAGTCTTAGTATTTAACATACAACAGGTGTGAAGAACAGACTTGCTGAATTCCTTACTCAATTATATTTTTGAGTACTTGCTATAAATGCCAGACACTGTCCCAGGGAGAGAGGCTCCATTTAATGTCAAGCCTCCAGATTTCCTGGAGCTCACAGTCTAGCAAGGGGCATGCAAGAAACAAAATCAAAGAAAACATTCCAACACACACCTAGTACGATCAAAAACCCAGGAAAGAATGATGAAGGAAACATCCCCGGCCCTGTTGAGTACAACCTGGTTAAGGGGGCAGAGTGGAAGGAAATAAAACGGAAAGGAAGGTTAGGGCCAGATTCTGCTAGGCCTTGCATTCAATGCTAACAGCCTTGAATTTAATGTGGTGAAGGCCAGTGACCCATTAAGAATTTTAAGCAGGGTGTTAACGTGATTCAGTTTGTGCCTCTGCAGAATGACTCGAGCAGCTATGCACTGACCTGAATGAAGAGAAACTCATGACAGGCGAACCAGCAAGTTGGGAGAGTGGGGTGAAGGGCAGAGAGAAGAGCAAACTGACCCCAGAGCTATCTGGGAGAGAGTAGATGGGTCCCAGTGACTGACTGGATGGGAAGGAGAGAAAGAACTCTGAAGAAGCCTGGAGGAGACGCTGGGGCTCTGGAGGAGGGTCTGCTCCACAACCTGGGGCTCTGCCCCCAGCCTCACAGCAGGGGCGGCATTATGGGTGACTCACCCGTGGCCAAGTTACTTTCTTATGAAGGTCACTACTGATACATCAGCATGACAGGTGGGGCGTGTGGGAAGAAGGCTCGGCGTGTTCGAGTCAGAGCTGAATATTAGATTCTAGTCACTATGTGATTGATCTTTTAAGCAATTCTGGGATTCTGTCACTTAAAAACCAATAAATCTTTGAAAGCCTGGGGAAAGCAATATAAAAGCAATAAATCTCCATTGTGGGGTATTAGAAAAATAGGCTACGTTGTGAGGTGGTTTTACTGGAGGGATGAGGGTGCAGGAGCCCTGCATGAGCATCCTGCCATCGTTGCCTCTTTGCCTCCCTGCATGCTCAGTTCCACGAGTCAGACCCATGGGCTTCAAAGGGGCAGCAGGCAGCAGAGCGGGGGCTGGAGTTTGGTGAACCAGAGCTACTGCGTTCCTGGCAGGAAGAGGAGGAACAATACACCTGGGCAGGGCCTGCAGGCTGAGGTCCAGGGGTGAGTCCAGGGTTGAGTCTGAGAAGACTGCTCCCGTCAGAGAGACATGCTGGGGCTCATACTACAGGCTGGGGCCCTACAATCCAGAGCTGAAGGACCCCAGGAAAATCATCTTATTACCCCTCATTCCCTAGTTAATGGAATGTCACTCCACAGCATCCCCACTGAAAGGTCACTGAGTCATCACTTGACATCAGGCATGGGGAACTCAGACGCTCCTGAGGAAGCAATGCACTCAGAGGCAGGAAGCTAGGACCATGTGCCAGCTCTACCTGTCCCGAGCTCCTTGATCTTGGGCCATTTAGCATCTTAGACTTCAGCTCCCTCCTCAAAAATGCAGATGGTACTTCATCAGCTTACTCACCAGGTAAGTGGTGATCAGGTGATGCAATGCAATGAAAGGGACTAAAAACTATAAAATATGATGCTGGCATCCTTGATCCAATGCATCTAGTGAGCTCTTTGTGTCCTGTGGTGATAGATGACTTCCTTGTTTTCTCGGTGCTCCCATTTCCCCCAACCTGCAGGACTCCATGTTGGCCCGCTTACCTGGGGTGTGCTCAGACCAGTCTACTCCTGATTTCAACACTGTCTTACTAGCTTCGTATGATCTTGTTTGGACAGTTTCATTATTTTGTTTGCTTACTTGATTAAGGCCCCACCTTCCTGCCTCCTCAAGAGGACATGTATAATGTCTACTTTGTTTCCTGTGATATCCCCATTGCTTAGCTCAATTCCTGGGACACAGCAAGTGTTCAATAAATATGTGCTGAATGACCTGGTGGTCAACTGCTTCTCATATAGGCATCTTAGGACCCAAAGTTGCAGGTGAAAAAGAGTTAAAGCAGCTGAAATCTATTGTGACACTGGCACTACTCACAGCGTGGTTGTCCTGAAAGTCTCAGCAACTGGCCTTGGTTAGTCTCCTCCCCTTCTTGGAAAATTCTCAAGCAACCGTCTGAATATTAATTCCAGAAATTGAGTGTTCACCCACCCTCGGTGATCCAGAGACTTGGGAAAGAAAAGCAGCCAGACTTTTCTAGACACCAACCGTGGCCCCTGTGAGCAGTGACATTTGTTTTTAATTTTTTTCTAATGGAAATGTCACCAAAATATATCATGCACAACTTGTCTCCTAGGAAAGTGGTGTGGTGCAGCAAAATGAGCATTGGCTTATGGTCAGCGGAACTGGGCTTAAATTCTGCTCGCACCACCTACTTGCTTCAAGGCCTGTGTCAACTCATTGAGCTTCTGTTTACTCAGTTTCCATATCTGCAAAATGAGGAGACTATTACTGCAATGCTGTGAGGCTACAGACATTTATGTACAGTAACAGGCACACAGCAAGGGCTTGCCGGTTAAATGGAAGCTAGGAGGCTCTTCAACGTGAAGTCACGGAACCTAGTGCTACACTTTCAGGTGAACCAGGACCAACCAGGGAACACCCGTGGCTGCGAGGGGCTGCGGGGGCTGCAGGAGCTATGGGGGCTGCGGGGGCTGCAGGAGCTATGGGGGCTGTGGGGGCTGCAGGAGCTATGGGGGCTGTGGGGGCTGCAGGAGCTATGGGGGCTGTGGGGGCTGCAGGGAATGCGGCAGGCAGACCTCCTGGTTTCTTTTGTCCTTTCGTCACATAGAGATGTCCTGTTCTTTGCACCCTGATAACTGTCATTGCTCACTGCTACTGAGGCATTTCCATTCTCACCTTCTGATTGACTAGTCTTATGATACATGAGTTTATTAAACAGATGTGCATATTAAGAGCTTGTAGGCTCAGAATGAAAGTGTAGGGGGCTTTTCTTTGTGGGAACTGGAAAAGCTTCCCCAAGAACAGCGGTTTGGGCTGCTCGGAGGACCCCTTGCTGGTCTCTGGAGTGAGTCAGGCAGGCCTGGATATAAGCCCCGGCTTCATCACTTACTGGCTTGGGGTCTTGAACTTTACTTTGCTCATTTCTGACAGGGAGCTAATACTACTACTAATAAATTAGTCAAGGTTAAATTCTTGGAACATAGCAGATGCCCAATAAAACAAGGTGATAATTATTCCCATCTGTGTTCAGCTGCTTTGATGAGTTTTCAGGGATTCATAGACGTATAGTATGATTAATCTTGAGGATAGGACCCTGATCCTCTGTACAAAAATCAACTTTGTCCTGCCGCTGGGCAGGACCCAGACTGCTTATCTCTCAACACAATTTTAAAAAATCTCTCTGAAACTGTGCTGGAAAGAAGTTAGAGGCTCCTAAGGAAACAGCAAAGTACTTCCCTCCCCACCATGGAATCAAGGTCTTAAGGAACTTTGGAAATTTGAACAGGAAAGAAGTGGGCAACATTGTAACCCTATTGTGGGGGTGGAATTTTAAACACCATTTTGAACAGAACCTTCTAAATTCCACAAAGATGAAAAAGCATCTATTTCATTTGTTGGGGAGGAAAAAAATTTCCTCTACCCTTCAAGGTTCTTCTAGCTGGTCTCATATGAAATTGACATGAAACAAATGAAAAGGAGAAAAAACCTAAAGTTTAATTACATGTGCACGGTGGCCCAATAATGAAATTAAGACCTAAAGAAAATGACCAAGGTAGGCAGTTTTTATACTTTTTGGACAGAGAGACAATAAATCTGTGAGGAATTGGCAGGACAAAGGAATCTTATGTTCAAGACCTTCAATTAGGAAGGCATTCTAAGCACATTTGGGCTGGGGCATGTTAAAAGTAAGGTTTGTTTCACATCGCTAATCATCAGAGAAATGCAAATTAAACCACAGTGACATATCACCACACACCAGTTAGGATAGCCAACATCCAAAGACAAACAACAACAAATGTTGGTGAGGATGTGGAGAAAGGGGAACCCTCCTACACGGCTGGTGGGAATGTAAACTAGTTCAACCATTGTGGAAAGCAATATGGAGGTTCCTCAAAAGACTAAAAATAGAAACACCATTTCACCCAGGAATTCCACTCCTAGGAATTTACCCTAAGAATGCAGGAGCCCAGTTTGAAAAAGACATGTGCACCCCTATGTTTACCGCAGCACTATTTAAAATAGCCAAGGAATGGAAGCAATCTGAGTGTCCATCAGTAGATGAATGGATAAAGAAAAGGTGGTACATATACACAGTGGAATATTATTCAGCCATAAAAAGAAAACAAATCCTACCATTTGCAACAACATGGATGGAGCTAGAGGGTATTATGCTCAGTGAAATAAGCCAGGTGGAGAAAGACAAGTATCAAATGATTTCACTCATCTGTGGAGTATAAGAACAAAGAAAAAACAGAAGGAACCAAACAGCAGCAGACTCACAGACCCCAAGAAGGGACTAACAGTTACCAAAGGGAGAGGGACTGGGGAGGGTGGGTGGGAAGGGAGGGATAAGGGGGAAAAGGGGCATTATGATTAGCACACGAAATGCAGCAGCGGGGAACACAGGAAAGGCGGTATTTATAGAGAAGACAAGTAATGATTCTATAGCATGTTACTACGCTGATGGACAGTGAATGTAGTGGGGTATGTGGGGGGGACTTGATAATAGGGGGTCTAGTAACCATAATGTTGTTCAAGTGATTGTACATTAACGATACCAAAATAAAAAAAAAGTAAGGTTTGTTTAAATAAATAAATAAATAAATAAATAAATTCCACAAAGAAACAAAGCTAACAAAGGAACTAACTCTGACAGGTTTCCATGCTTTGGGCACAACTGTATTTTATTCAGCCTCTGTGAAATACCATACTTTTCAGAAGAGGAAAACTGAGGTTCAGAGAGGTTAAGGGTATCTCATATCAGATCACACAGCAGTGTTAGAGAAGAATTTGAACCCAGGTTCCCTGCCACCAAACTCACATCTTTCCACTGCCCCGCACAGCAGCCGGAAGACTTGGGGAGCTGGGTGGACTCTGTGACCACCAGGAAACCACACTGCATAATGCCCGCTGATAAGGTCTTTTTTGCTGATGGTTTTGTAGGCTTACAGTAATGAAAGGGAATACCTGGGTCTACTACAGAAAGGTGATGGGTTTTGGGTCAGATCTGGCCTGTGCTCTTAGGTCAGCTGATAACTTGCCATGCTACATTAGTGAGGGGTATATGGAAGTTTCTACTCAGAATATCCAGAATCTCCTGCCTGGCCTTAGTCCATTTATATACCAATGGATGTTTCAGAGCCTCTGTTCCATCCAGGGCAAGGCGTGGACAGAAAATGGCCATTCTCTCTTCATAATTGGCCTAGTGTTTGTCAGTCACGAAGGACCTGCCTATGGAGTTCCTCCCGGAAGGGGTGGGCAAGGAAGGAGAGTGTGAGCTGCAGCTGGAGGAGACAGATGGAGCTAGGGTGGCTAGTGATCCCGAGCAAGCTATAAGAAATAAAAGCCTTTCTCCCAATCTGCCCTTTCCTTTGACTTAGCCTTTCTCCCAGCCTGCTCTTTCCTTTGACTTATTTAGCCTTTCTCCCAACCTGCCCTTTCCTTTGACTTCGGTTTTTTGGATTCATAGGGGGGACTTGCCCTGAGCCAGGAGTCCCCGTCCCCCAGAGAGCTACAGTTAGGCAAGCTGCTTTTCTTTTCTGGGCATGCTTTTGTCATCTGGGAAGCTTTCTAAGGTTTTGAAACAGTGACCAATGTTTCTGTAGAAGAGATAAGAGCTGTGAAAGGGAGAAAGGCATTGGCAGCCAAAATGGAACGTGTGATTTGGCACTTAAAGGATCTGAATTCAAACTCAGCTTCCTACTTGCTGTCTGTGTGCTCTTGGATACTTCTGAGCCTCAGTTTCTCATTCTGAAAATGAGGATACTCATTTATAGAATGTATAGAGAGAAATCAGCATACAGGGAGAATTAAGTGACAGTGTATGAGAGTAACAGGAAGAAAAACAGAAGCTTGACAACTATTTATTTGACATAACAGCTTCCACGTGCTTTGGCTCATCCCAGACAGGTCAGTCCTGGAACAACGTATGTGTAGAATTTAAGGCAACACTTCTATGGTCAGGTGCCCCACAAACACTACACACACCTGTTGCAAGGCCTGAAAGACTCACCTGACTTAGGGTGGAGCATTGTTCTAAGTCTTCAGAATAGATGAGAATTTCCAAAATGCTGGGAGTTGATTCTATTTGCTCTTGTGCCTATACTTCCTGGGTAGAGTTGGGTCCAGGTTGGAAAACAGGTAACCAGACCATCTCAATAGCTTTCTTCCTGGATGATCTCCCAGTGTCCAGTATCATGAAAATGACACTGCATGGGCTATCTATGTCTCTCCAACAAGCCTGAGCTTCTCAAGAGCTCCATTCCCACCCCACCTTGCTCACCTTGACCGTTTTGCTAAAGCAAACATAACCACTCCTGGTTGTACCCCCTGCCTTCAGGCTGCTTCCTTCCTTCATGCCTTTGCTCACACTGGACTCTTAACTGCTCTGGTGAAATCTTATACATTTGAGAAACAGTTCAGTGTCACCTAAGAATGTCAGCTAGGAATTTACTTCTCTGAGCTTGCATGGTGACCTGAGCATTCTCCCATAAGCATGCACTGTATTGTTATTGTGTTTTCATGTTTCTGTCTCCTCAACTATAGTTGACTTTCTTTAAAACATGACTAATTCACAGCTAGTTCACTGCTGTATCCCAGACAGTTAAGCAGTGCCTGACACAGAGTAAGTGCTCAGTAAATGTTTGTAAACTGAATGAATAAATGAATCATTTTTATCCCGTGTGCCCCACCCCATTCCTGGCATATAAGATATTCAATGCAGGCTTTTTGAGCTGAAGTGAGTCCATCTGAAAGGTGTTCCACCCAATACTCTGCTTGGTTTCAAGGGACTAGTCCCTTAAGCTCTGAGCAGAGCCAGCAGTTAACATAGGAGGGATTGCCTTGGGCAAATTGTAACTTGTTCAGAAGACAGGCTGGCCTTTCTGATAGTCATGAGCCCATGAACTTGCACTGGGCCAGCCTAGCTACTGAGATGCTCTCTGCCTGAACTCCAACAGCCTCTTGTGAAAATCGGCAGTATGGCTGTGACTGCAAGGCCCACTGTGGGTCTCTAGCACTCAAGGCCCTAAACTGGACCAGCCCACAGGTCTTGTCCCATTTGTAATATCCCAACAGGTTGTTTTTAGAATTCAGTGAGTCTGTCTATTAATGGCAGTCAGATATGGAAAGGTGATTATGCCAGGACACTGTGTTTCCAGGCCTCCAACCCTATAAATACATTTACCATAGAGGTGTTCCAGAAAGTTCTCTCCCATCCCTCCTTAGGTCCCCATCAGCATGTTTCCTCTGCACCAGTCCTAATACCCCAATTTGGGGAGAGAGGGTTGTGACTCAGTGGCCCCTCTGAACTGGGCTTGGAGCTACTGACCCTCTTCTTCCAGAAAGCCTTATCCCTGGCTGGTCTTGCCATGGGCATTACCAGCAACATGATTCAACTGGAAGCATATATGGTGGAGAGAATAAAAACTGCCAACTCCATGTAAGAGCCTTCCTCACCTGACAGGTGCTCCCCGAGACTGAGCGGGCTTCAGCATCACTGTGATGGTCGTGTCTGTTTCATTCAGAGGGGTGTCTGTGTCATATTCAGGCATCGACGGAGCTGGGCAGAGAACAGAGAGAGGAGGGTGCTCAGCAAAGGTCCCAAACCTCACTCACCTCCTCCCCGTGGTGCCATCCCGAAAGACGCTCAGGGTGACAAGAAGGAGGACGTTTGGGAAAGGGTTAGATGAAAGTCACATGGCATCCCAGGCTTTCGGCAAAGGAGGCCCTGACTTCCACCCCTCTCCTAGGTTCCTTCAAGGTGCAGAAGAGCCTGGGGAGGGATAGCAGTGATGTGGCCAGTAACCCTCAGCAATCACAAAGTTCTGCACTGAATAAACAGATAAATGCAGGAAATACAAGTACTTAACAGAGATGTGAAAGCAAAATTGACCTTGTTAAACACATTTAAAATGCAAATTACAGCAGTGATGAATTAGTTACTCATCTTTCTCTCTTTCTCTTCTTAAGAGACCCTCCCTTCTCATCCTCAACTGATAGGACTGTGACTAAATCGAATTCCTTAGGAAGGCAATTTAGCCATTTGTATTAAGAACTATTAAAACCCACATCCCTTTTATGTCAGTATTTCAATTTCTGGAATTTAATCCTGAAGTTATAATCCAAACCCATGATTAAACTTTATTCTGTAAAATGTTTATTGAAGCATTATTTTATAAAAACATGGAAGCACCAAATATATTCCCAGCCATGGGGGAATGTTTAATTAAATTACGTCCATCCAGTTGACAGAACATTATAATGAAAGCAATGTAGCAACATGGAAAATGTTTATGGTACAAAGGTAAGTGAAAACATGAAGCTACAAAAAGCACTGTGGGTCTGCATCTATGCAAAATATCTATGTATGCAGACAAGAATTGCACAGGTATTCTGAAAAAATGTAAATTGTCAAAAGGGTTCTGGATAATTCTGCTTCGACGCTACCTGGTGGTAGAAGGGGCCCTATGAGTGATGACAGGTAAAATCTTGGACTGCCATGGCTCTGTAACAGTCATTCAGTCACTCAGTCATTCATTCATCAGACATTTCATGAGAACCTGAGCTGTGTCCTTGCACTGCCAAAAGAAATAACTCCCCAAAATAAATCACATTTTTACAAACCAATTCGTATGACAAAAAGGACTACTTCATAGAACTCTGTGGTAAACCATTTGGTAAATCTCTCAGTGTTCCCTCTGTTCTTGGCCAATTAATAATATGTTTTACACTTTAGGAACTTCATGGATTAGGTTTTCCTCCTGAGACTAGAATAGTAATACACTAGGGACCGCAGATCCCTAAACACTCCAATGTTGCACCTTGACAACTGGCTCTGCCCTTTTTTGTTCCCAGGAAAATTAGGAATGGGAAAAAAAAAACCCACACACCTTTCTTCCTTTTCCTTTTCTAAGAGAGATACCTGAAATTTTGGTGGCGATCCTAGTGGTGACGGGGGGCCCAAAGCCCTTTGCTGTGCTGGCCTTGATGGTGAAGGAGTAGGTGGTCCCTGGGTACAGACCTACAAAGAGGTGGTGGGTTTCATTCCGGAGCTTGAATACTTTCCCTCTCTGGCTGGAGAGGTCAGCACTTGGGTCCAGGGAGCCGACAGCTTTGTAGTTGATCTGCACAATAAGCCAGAAAACAAGCAAATAAATACCTTCTCACTCAAGAAGCTGGATGGAGCTATCTGGAGGAATGTCAGGGGAGCAAAGGAGAAGGTATGTGAGCTTGGTCAGCAAGTTCTGCTGTTACAGTCGGTCCACCTTGCAGATTACCCCAGCCTCTGAATGCGCCACTGCTGATGCCCTGGGGCATCACTGTCCAACAGAAATAGAATGCGGGACACACACATGCTTTTCAATTTTCTAGCAGATGCATTAAAAGGAAAAAATGTAAGAAAGAAAGTAACATTAATTTGAACATTTTGTTGAACTCAATATATGCAAAATATTATCCTTTCAATATGTAATCAACATAAACAATTTAATACAATGTTTTATATCCCATTATTCATATTCAGTCTTAGAAATCCAGGATGGAGTTTGTCCTTATGGCACATCTGCTTTTGGACAGGACACATTTCAAAAGCACAGGAGCCCCATGTGGTGAGTGGCTACCACTTGTGGACAGTGCAGCTGGAGAGCAGGGTCCCAGTGTGGTACCCTGACAAGAGTTATTTGGAAGACTAGATGCAAATGCAGCTCATGGGTCCCCTACTCCACATGGTGCCATCTGGTGTTTTCTCATGCATTATGTTATGTCATCCCTAAAACCTTGGGGGCATCAGGGTATTTATTCTCGTATTAATATTAGAGAAACTCAGGCTCAACTGGAAACAACTTGCATTAAATCAGCACTTTCCAAGCTATGGTAAAGGCCCAGTTTTGTGTTTTCTGATCCATCACAGACCCATACAAATCTGAAGAGCACACTGCAGGTAACGAATCAATAACCAAGCCAGTCTCTGTGCCATGAGATGTATCCACTGATCATAACTAAGTTGCAGCCATGCCCAGGTGCCGGAAGAGGTTCTATGCGCTCACTCTCAATTCCTGCACTTATCTTGCTGTGAAAGTAACAAAACAGTTGGCACTCCAGAACTGGCCTCCACAGGTCACACTGTGAGCTCCACATTTCTACATTACAGTTGTTACAGTAGCAAACACAGGATTCTTTTGTTTGTTTTATCTAGTTTGTTCTATAAAAAATGTTTTATTAGAGTATAATAAACATACAGAGCATTATACAGCTTGATGAATTTTTACTAACTGAATGCAGCCATGTAACCAGCCCCCACCCCCAGTCAAGAGACAGATCATTACCAGACCCAAGATTTTCCCCTCCTCCCCTCTTCTAATCCTCACCTGCCTCCCCCAGCACAGTAGCCTCTATCCTGATTTCTGGCGGCATAGACTAATTTTGCCTGTTTCTGTACTTTATACACACTTTAGTGTTATAAAGGTGCACCCTTTAGCGTCTACCTTCTTTCATTCAATTTCATGTTTGTGAGATTCACACGGGTTGTCACATGAAGCTGTAGATGGTGCATTCTTGTGCTTATTCGGTATTTTATCACTGGCACAGGACTAAAGCCAGGTCTGTTGGACTCTAAAACTTGTGCTCTTTTTTCTATACCACACTGCCTGGCTTAGAGACACGTTTCATTAACTGAAGAATGTGTTCATTCATTCATTTGCTTACTTGTTCCTTCAGAAATGTTTCCTGCATACTCCTGTATTCTAAGACCTGCACTATGTGCTCCTGGGGGCACCCAAATGGATACAGACCCTGTCCTCAAGCATCTTCCATTCTAGATGTAAGGTAAGTAGAGTAAGGTCCATTCTAGAGTAAGGTTGGTCAAAGACACAGACATGTTACATCACTTTTTCATCTGTCAAGAATGTCCATACCAGATAGGAAGGCCAAAAAAAAAGGGAACACACCAACTTTACTTCAAAAATAAGAAGTTCGATGTTTCTGGCAAGGGCATCACATGCTTTGGAGAAAGAGGTAATGTTTCTCTCCTGTATGAAGCCCGAGCAGTGTAGCAACTGATGCCACTTGTCAAGGAGAGAGGCCAGACTTTGCTTGGAGCAGTGAGCTCAGGAGGAGACACACACCAAGCTGAAGGATTTGGGCACTTTGCAAGAAGAGCCTGGGCATCCCACAGGCTCTGGGGGGCCTGTCCACAGCCTTGCCTCTGGTGAGCCCTGCTCACTCCAGCCCTTCTCAGCGGCCAGCACTGCAAACATCTGGCTCTCTTTGCTTGAAGGCTCTTCCCAGGGTGCCCACAAGAAGTGCTGGGTAATGAACACCCCCACGACTGGACTGTGGGAGCTCATGCAGACACACCCCAGGGTCCTCTCACATGATGCCCCTGCAGCATCCCAGGGGATTTGGGAAAGGGATTCTGTACCACTTGCCTCCAAAGGCAGTGGGCTGGAAAACACACCCATCGCAGCTAGCTTCCCTTCCCCACCTCTCTAGTGTTTCCTAATCTCAATAATCTGTGCATCTTGGAATCTTTGTCTCCAGGTCTGCTTCTGCGAAATGCGCAACCGAGACAAAATGCTCAGGAGGTGTCTCAGGGAAGGACTAATATCCCAGGATGATACAGAAGCAGAGCAGAGGACCGTGTGTCCCAGGTTCTAGGCGGGGGGATGACTGGGCAGAGGCCTGTGGTGGAAAAAGGCTTTAGGGAAGTGAGAAATATCCAGTGACTGGAGGGTGGTGAGCAAATGGGCTGAGCTGTCAGTGTGCAGCTAGATTCCAGTTTTCCCTAATGGCTCAAGGAAGGACATGGTCAGAGAGTTGTGCCTGTGGCAGCTAAACCTGTTTGCCCATGGAAAAGATGTGTTTGTGCATCCTTTTGAAATTCTGCCCCAGTCCCGCTGCCTGGGCTGGAGGCAACTCCACTGATATATAGACACTAGGTGGTAAAACTCATGCCTTATTTACTAGCCAATTCCCTTTCTGAGCTCCAAATTCAATCCAAAAGTGACTCAATTTCCACCACGCTGTCAATATAATATACCGTGCTCCCCTGCTCTCCTAACCTTTCCTGGTATTACAGGATCCTCACTTACTTGTAATGAAACACTATGAATAAATCAATGTATGTTAATATAGCATATCTTCAATTTTTTATGAAGGGCTTCACCAAATCTAATTCCCACTGCTTTGTTAGAAACAGTCTTTGAAAAATTTAACTTGCCAGTTTTATGAAGTTAGTGGGGGATAAGACTGGAGTGGGAAAGAAGGAAGGTGAGACAAGTGGACTGGGACAGAGCCGTGGCTGTAAAATGCATAATGCAATATGAGAAAGGGGAAGATGTGTTAGAATGGCAGACGTAGAATAAAGAGCCAGGGAGGGAGACAGTGCTGAGGTTCACATCAACCCTGGGCCCCAGGCATGGGCTCTGGCTGCACCAAAGTGCTGGGGAACACCCTGGTCTCTACTGGTCACTGCCAGTCAGACCCTGAGCCAGAAAGCAGAGTGAGCATTTCAAAATAAGAATCCAATCACATCACATCTTAGAATACAAAAAGCCATGGTTTTCCACAACTCTTGGCATGAGGACCCCATTCTTACCCGCGGTCTTCATCAGTTTCTTCATAGTCGGCATGAGCTGGACTCTCCAGCCCTCCCTCTTGTATTCCAGGCCTTATTTTAGAGTCTGAAAAGAGCCATGGTCCCTGTTGTCACAGTGCCTTTGCACCGGCTATACCATCCACTGTCCACTTAGCACACTTTTCCTCTTCCTATCCTTCCCTTCACCTAGTTCGTGACTTCCTTCTCATCCTTAGAGCTCACTTAAAATGACTACCTGACCACCTCTGCTGACTTCCCAGGTCCTCCTATTTATGTTCCCAGAATTATATTTCTCTCCTTTGACCCACCAGTTTTACATTTAACCATGCAGTTATTTCATTTATGAGACCCTTTCCCACCAGCCCAGAGATTTTAAAAACAAAGGCTGAGAGCCAAATTTGGCCCATCATCTGTTTTTGTAAATAAAACTTTATTGGAACACAGCCACCCCATTTATGTATTATCTATGGCTGCTTATACACTACAATGGCAGAGTTAAGTAGCTGTGACACAGACTCTATTGCCCACATAGTCTAAAATATTTACTCTCTGGCCTTTTATAGAAAAAGTTTGCTGAACCCTACTAGACTCTAAGCTCCAAGAGGGCAAGGATCTTTGGTTTTCTTCAACATTTCTTCCTCTTGCATGTATAAATGAATGAGCAAACTAGCTATATGGTTTGAGTAATTGGCTTAACTTTTCTGAGCTTCAGGTTCTTCAAGGGTTCAATAATTATTTGAATTTCATTTTCGTTTTGATTTAATGTTTCAGAGTTACCTTGAGCTCCTTTACTCCTACAAGGCAGCGCCTCTGATTGGGAGTAAGGTTCCAGGGAGTCCATGAGTGACGTCAGCCATTGTACCAACGCTCTAGCTACAATGGACCAGGGGACATCGTGCAAAGAGCAAGCAGCTCTTCTACCCTGGGCTGAAGAGTCCGGAGCAAGAGAAGCAGGGAGAACAGAAGGAAACCATTTCACTCTGACAGCCTAGTCAGGAAGGCCTTATCTATTCTTAAACATGCTTTGATGGAGCTGTGCTGTGCTCTAGGCACTGGGCTAGGTTGGGAGTAAGAGCTAGCAGTTCTGAGTTTGGAAGAAGCAACTGAAAAGATCTTGGTCCTGAGGATGAGATGGTGCCTGGGGGCTAAGGGAACATATGAAATAAAGTAGGGATGAGTCAAGTATCCAGGACTCAGAAGCCGGTGATCAGAAGAAGCAATCATGACAGAAACAGCATGTTGGAGCACTTGCTATGTGCCAGGCACTGCGAGGGGGGCCTCCCATAAAAATCATTTCATTTAGCCTTGAAAAAGACAGTATGGGTCTAGTTGAGGAAACAGGCCAAGGAAAGTGGCTCAAGTCAAAGCCAGGGAAAGGGCAGCTATGTGTGCAATCAGGCAGTGGGCTGGGGGTACAGACAGCAGCCCGCACTTCAGGAAGTGGTCTTTGCTGCCTCAGCTTTCCCACGGGCTCATCTCTCAGCTGGTGTATGCATGCGGGTGCCATGATACAGCAAGAACTTGGGTAAGTCTTTCAACACATTGGGACGTGCTGGAAGAACCCGAGGGCTGTCCAAAGAGCTTATTCCCAAACAATGACCCCAAATTATGGAAATCACAGAGCATCAGCAGTCAGTGGTGATAATATAAACTGGATCAAAACCTGCCCACCTGTCCACCTATAGCCTGATGCCCAGAGGCATCTTCAGTAGCATGTACCCTCTCTT
The DNA here is from genome assembly GCA_032199065.1 of Smutsia gigantea. Lineage (NCBI taxonomy): Eukaryota > Metazoa > Chordata > Mammalia > Pholidota > Manidae > Smutsia > Smutsia gigantea. The sequence continues at coordinate 46,169 of JAVSCE010021167.1, forward strand.
CTAGTTACCATACTCATGGTGTCTTCATCCTAAGCCCTTTGGGAGACCAGGAAGTTAGTGCCCAAAATTATGCATCATTCCATCTGCTCCTAACTTTCTCCAAATGTCTTCCGGCCCATTCTCTGGTGGTCTCAACATAGTAAATTCATAACAAAGTTACAGATAAAACAGACCAATATGGTCCGTTCATTGAATAAAGGGTTAAATCCATTTTCTTTTAAAAACTCAAAACAATGATTAAAATAGTTTCTCCTTTATTTTCTGACTCCTCTGGAAGTGTTTAAGGCATGGTCCTGCCATCTTGGTGGACAACAAGACAAATGTATAAAAAGAGACAGTTCAAGATAATCTCCTCTTGTTAGATGTGTCAGTGTTGACTCTGGTTTCCTGACAACTTAAAAAATAAAATGCAAACACATCCTTTTTGGCCAAGAGTACAGAGGCACAGATGGCTGCAATGTACATGCCAGTGACTTCCTGGCCAAGGGGCCTTGTTTTTCCTAGAGCTGAAGTCTGTAATAACAGCAGAAAAACAATTATGACCACATACGTACTGCTGCTCCAGCTCACACACATGCAGTTGAGCCAGCAAGAGAAGACAGAGACCTGCCACTTTTGTGCACAGACAATTACTGCTTTTGCCTCCATTGAGATGGAATCATTCTCTTCATCAGCAAATGCTCACCAACAACCCACCCTATGCTGGACTCTGTTCTGGGCTCTGGGGAACCATAGACAAAGAAGAACCAATTCCTGACTTCAGGGACAAACAGGTATTGACGGCTATTGCAGGGAACTGGGTCCCTTGTAGGAATAAGATGGAGTCAACACATGGCACCAGACCTAAGGGAAATGAGACTTCAGAGGCTGGAAACTACCGGGGAAGATCTGTGAATGTCCGCTAGCCTGATCTCAAGACACTCAGGAATGGGAAGTAGGGGTAAAGACCATAGGATTTTAGTCTTGCGAAACCTGTGCTGAAACCCAGAACCACCCCTTACTGAGAGTTGAGTGACTAGGATGTATTTTGTAACTTCATGAGCCCAAGCGCTCTGCTAATAATAATTGGAGGGAGCAGCAAACCCCTGGGCACGTCCTGCCAGGCTTCTTTGGTTCCCAACCCTGCTGCAGGGCCAGAGGCTCAGACTGTGGGCTGGGTTTGCTGTTCCAGGGCCTGGCTTGGCAGCACAGGGAGCTCTGCCTGCAACTCCCGGGCAGGAGCGTCCTGCCGCCCTGCAGGGAGCTTGTTCTAATTTTAAGTGTAGACTCCCTCAGTTGCCAAGGATCAAAGAGGTGTTGCAGAGGGGAAGTCGGCTTGTTTGCCCAACACGGCTTTCGCTGTTTTCCAATCAATATACTGCTCACTGACTTCAACTGGTTTCTTGGTAGATCCGGGATCAAACACTAGGAGAAAGCAAGCTCAGAATCCTGGAGTCATTAGTATTCACCATCCACCAACCCAAACAGCAAGGTTGGCCAGTAGAGGATAATAACAAGCAAGAACTTAGACTTATTGAGTGTTTACCACGTGTGCGCCACTCTCTTCCCTAAATCACCGCCCAGCCCTCGGCTCCCAGACTAACTTCAGGTGAATGTGTTGCTGTGAATACATGCTCACGGGCACCTCAACCCCTCCAGTCCTTGTCACTGGGCTACTCAAGTCTGCTCCTCTCTCCTCTTCTGCCCCATGTGGAAGAGACGCTTTGACAATTTCCCTCTTTCAAACTGCTCTCAATTTCAAAGACAGCCAGATTCTCAGAACAGGGCTGCCATCAATTCTGATGGCTCTAAACTTCCTAAATTGTCATAATGCAGCTTAACAATACGAAGTTTAAACCTCCTTTCAGCTTTTAATCTCATGCTGGGTGCCCTGGGTGCTATGATTTTGTTAGTTGCACAGAAACCTTCTTGCTTAATGAGTCTGTCTAGTGATATTCCCAATTGCTTTCAGTTTGCATTGCAGTATTTCTTGAATTTCTAAATGTAAGCTGCTTGCTTTTCAAATTCACACTCAGCTGATTTCTGTTCTGCTGAGTTTAACCTGGTTAAGTTGCTAAGTTGCATGACCAACTCCTCTCCAGTGGGCTTTGGGCATGAAGATGCCAAGAAGTTGAAAACTCCCTTGCCCCTGCTCCCTGGAACCGTGCAGCACCGCCAAAGATCCTTCTGGCAGGGACAGCCTGGGGAAATCCTTCCTTCAGGGCAAGGTCTGGATTCTATTTATTCATTGCTGTAACTGCCAGCACCCAGCTTGGCACAAGTTAGGAGTCAATGAGGTTTACTGAATAAATGAGGATTAAGAATGAAAATGTAACAGACTCAGAATGTGGTACAGCTGGGTTTGAAATGAAATCATTCTGATGCCCAAACGCAGCATTTTCCACCCTGCCCTGCACTCAGCTTTTGGCCCTCTGTGCACATCCGCCTATGAGCAGTTGCTAGGGGGAGAACTGGTGGTGGTCAGAGCACCAGCCTTTGTAGTGGGTCTGTCTGGGCCTGCCCCCCCCACCCAGTGGGGGAGCCAGTAAGCATGCCTGGTAGCTGAACCCCCCATCTGTCTGGTACATAGTTGGCACTCAATTAAATTATGTATTTAATAATCAATGAGGCCCAAATTGGTGAAGCTCCCGTCCTCTTGGGGCAGAGTTTCCAAACCTGTATAAGTGGAAATTGCTTTTGCATTTTTGATGGTTTTAAAAAATGGCCACAAATCCTTTGACACTCCTCCCATCAAGAGGTGGCACTCATATTCCCCCTCTTGAGTCTAGGAGAAGAAGAGACTGCTTTGCTCAATAGAATGCAGAGGAAATGCTGTATGACTTCCAAGCCTGGGTCATAAAAGGCAATGCAGCTTCTGACCTGTCCACGAGGGACACTCATGTCTACAATATCTAAGCTGCTGTGGAAGAAGTCAGCCTCCCCCGGGAACGCCATGCTGTAAGGATGCACAGGACACGTGAAGAGGCCACGTTCAGATTCTCTGGTCGATAGCCCCAGCTGAATCCCGTCTTTGAGGCACATCTGTTGGGCACCAGACTGGTAAGGGAGCAAGTCTCCAGATGACTCCAGTTCTCAGCTGTCTAGTCACTCCTAGGCATATAAGTCTTCTTAGCGGAGCCCCTAGAGTTTGTGGGGCTGAAACAAGCCATCCTTGCCATGCCCCTTCACATTCCTGATCCAAAGAATCTGTGAGCATTAAAGCTGTTGCTTTACGCCACTAGATTTTGGAGTGGTATGTTACACAGCAATAGTAACGAGAACATCATTTGTCCATTAGACTTAAGAGTCTGTCGGGAGCATGGGTAGCATTTCATTTAGAGTTGTAACCCAAAAGGAAACATAGTAGATGCTCAATAAATGCACGCTACCTTCTTAACCGAATGATCAACATCAACAACTCTGGTAATGACAGATATGGACATCAGGGACCTTCTGATAAGAAAGGCATATCACTTCTGTAGTTATTTTTGCACAAAAATGCATCACCTAAATTAAAGGACAGTCTACAGAATAGACCAGAATAGACCAAAATAGAGCAATACCCTTGAAAAGTACAGAGGTCATAAAAGACAAAGATTAAGGAGCCGTCTTTCCCCATTAGGGGAGACAAAAGAGAAAAAACAACTAAGTACATGTAGGATTCTGGATTGAATTTTGAATTGGAAAACAAATGAAATTTAAAAAAGGTCAGTAGATTATGGTATTCATCATATTGTCATTTATAATATTCATCACTGTTAATTTCCTGGTTTCTATCACTTTACTGTGGTTATGTATGATGCTAATATTAGGGGACGCTGGGTGATAGGTAGATAGGAATTCTCTGTACTAATCTTGCAACTTTTCTGTAAGTCTAAAATTGTTTTTACATTGAATATTTTTAAAAAAGAGAACAACAAAAAAAATGCATGCTAAGTCACATAGATTGCTTAATCTTGAATTGTGGAACCAGAGGTCAGCAGCCAAAGGCTTGAACCCCTTTTCTGCACTTCCCTGTAGAAATTCATCACAATAATAATACCACATGAGTTAATACTTACTGCCACTCAGTGTTTGCAAGGAGCCATGCCAAACACTTTCCATACATTACTCAGTCATCACAAATGTATGAGGCTAGCACCGTTATTGTCCCCACTGCACAGATGAGGAAACTGAGGCTTAGGGAGACTACGTAATTTCTAGGGTTCTCACAGCTAGAAAGAGGCAGGGCCAGGCTTGGAACTCAGGCAGTGTGAATCTAGAATCCAACTGCTTGACCTCAGTGCCCTGATGTCATCGTGAAGAGTGGTCAATATTATTTCCACGGGCTGGGAGACCAGAAACTCTGCTGGGGGAACCTGCTCATTGATTAGCTGGAGTGAGAGGACATGTCTCCAGTTAGGAGGGGTAGGGAGAGTGCCTGGTTAGAGTGTTGGGGATAGGAAAACCAAAGTTAAGGAGAATCGGGGTGGAAATAAATTTGGGGAGTGGAGGGATATTGGGAGGTCTGCTGCTGGACTGCATTTCCCCAGCACCGCAGAGGGCCTCTTCTCCCTGTCTTCTTGTGGCAGCTAAGACACCAAGGAAAGGGGAAAATCCTAAAGGCCTTCCTAAGGAGCAGTCCATTGATAACAGAATCACACATTCTGGGTCAGCAGGGGGCTGAAGGCTGAAGTTTCACTCTTGCATTTTTCTTTCATTCAGCATTTTTCTCCTGAAATTAAAACAGAATTGATTTCCCACCGCCTCCCCACATCCTGCCCACTAAATTAGGCATTAGGAAAGAAATAAAAGGGTGGACATATTGGAGATTTGAGCATCAATTCAATCCAGCAGAGCACATTTGTAAGATGTTTTATTAGCCTTTATTATGAAAGAATGGTTCTGTGAAAGCTTTTTTTTTTTTTGGTTTTATCTCCTCTTTCCAATGAAAGGAGCTGCAAGCTTTTGTTTTTCTCCCTTCTTAGTTAAAATGGTCATTTATTCCAACACTTCCTTTTGCTGGGCTCAGGTTAGAAGCTCTCTTTAGGTAATCTTGTCCATGTGGTATTTCCCCAGAAGCAGACACACAGCAGGGGACATTGCCATTTAAGGACCTGTCATTTCTGGTGAAAGAGGTCATCAGGGAGCCGACACCCTCCTTATCTGCAGTGACCCCAGGTCCTTAGCTGGGTGCAGAACGGAATCTCACAGCTGGAGGGAGCATCTTCATTTATAAAGCACTCAGGAGCAACCAGGGCTCAGAGAGGTTAAGAGACATGCCTAAGGTCACACAGTAAGTAGATCTTCTCTGCGCAGACGGCTGTGGGAAAGCAAAATAGCCTTGGACGGAGTCAGAAAACCCAGGTACAAATCTTGATGCTTCTTCTTAACAGATGATTGTCTGGAGCAACATTACCCACCAAAAATAGAATGTGAGCCACGTTTGTGACTTTCTATTTTCTAAGAGCCACATTAAAAAAATTAAAGGGAGACGGGCAAAATTTATTTTAGTAATATTTTATTTAATTCACGATATCTACAATATTATTATTTCAACATATAATCAACACAATTATTAAATGCATCATTAATAATTGACATCCAGAGGGAATTTTTTTCTTTTTTTATTTTATTTTATTTTATTTTTTAATATAATTTATTTTATTATCATTAATCTACAACTACATGTGCAATATTACAGTTATTAAACTACCCCTTCATCAGGTCCCCCCCACCAACCCCATTACAGTCACTGTCCATCAGCGTAGTGAGATGCTATAGAATCACTACTTGTCTTCTCTGAGTTGTACTGCCCTCCCCGTGCCCCCCCAACATTACATCTGCTAATCGTAATGCCCCTTTTTCCCTCTTATCCCTCCCTTCCCGCCCATTTTCCCCAGTCCCTTTCCCTTTGGTAACTATTAGTCCGTTCTTGGGTTCTGTGAGTCTGCTGCTGTTTTGTTCCTTCAGTATTTTTTCTTTGTTCTTATACTCCACATATGAGTGAAATCATTTGATACTTGTCTTTTTTGGCTTGGCTTATTTCACTGAGCATAATACCCTCTAGCTCCATCCATGTTGTTGCAAATGGTAGGATTTGTTTTCTTCCAGAGGGAGTTTTATACTTCCTATACATCCTGATTCAGACTAGCCACTATTCAAGGGCTCAGCAGCTATGTGCAGCTGGTGGCCAGGCAGTGCTGGTCCAGACCAGGGTTTCCCAACATATTTGAGTTTTTCATCATCACTTCCTAAGAAGCCTGTAAGACATTTTTTCTTAATTTCCCCTTTGACACTTTAATTCTACAGGTATGTTTTTTTAACTGTATGTAGGCTCTACATGTACCTGCATAGCTGTATATGTACTTTATGCATATTATGCGTGTGCATAAGGAAAGAAAGATTTTTTTATCACCCCCAAGAACCAATTTTCACCTCTTGTGGGCGGTAGCACCCACGTTAAGAATGCACACATGAAAAAAAAAAAGAATGCACACATGAGCTTTCAGTCCTTATCTGCAAAATGAGGATTCATGAGTGGACAAGACAGTTATTGTGGGACAGCATCTAGTGCTGAGGGTGGTACGGATTCTAATAACCAAGTTGAACTGTGAACCGGGGCTCCCAACACGTTGTTCCCTCTTGCACTGCCAGTGGTGCTCAGGAGATAGAACCCCTCCTCAGCCTGCAGGTGCTCCAGGCCTACGTGGTATTTGCCCATGTTCTCTCTCCTGCCTCAGGTGACACCATCAAACCACCACAGGGAGAAACCAGGATCACTGTCCTTCAGCCCGGCCCCCGCTTGGCTAAGAGCAGCAGGACCTTGTGGACCACAGGTTCAATGCTTTCCCTCCCCTGCGAGACACAGAAATAAAGCCAAAGGGCTAGAGAGCCCCCTTGAGAAACAGCCCAGGTCTCCTGACAGCCTGGGCCAGGCTTCTCTTCCCTCCCCTGGGTGGCCCCTGGTAGATCATCTCTGCAGACTCACATCACATGTCCCAACTCCCCAGCTACCCACCCAGTCTACCGCAGAACTGTGAGGTTGTTACCTGAGGGCTAACGTGGTTTCTCCCATTTTTAAAAGCCCATGCCCTCTGTGCATGAAGATATGGATTTGATGCCCCAGCTCTTCGGAGTTTCTGGCCCCTTCTCCCCTTCCCATCACAATCCTTCCCAGTAGCTAGCAGGATCCGTCTGTGCCTGAATTCCTGAGGAGCTCTCACTTGTCATTGATAACTTGGCCACCTGTATCCAGTTCTTCCTTCTGTCCCATCTGAGACATGCCCCTAGAGGTCATGAGAGAATCATTCAGAACACCCCTGGAGACAGGGACCTCAGTCCCTCTGTGATTCTGCCTCAGGGCAGTGCTGTGAGAACATGGGTGCTGGGGTCAGACAAGGCCAGCTTCCTCATGCCCGTAATTCCATGCATGCTACACAGTGCGTGTGAGTGGGGCTTATTGCAAAGGCAATCACTTGGTGTTCTAAGCTGGGGATGGCCAAGTAAAACCTGCACAGTGAACAGTCTGATTGCCTGGCCTTCCAGAGCCACGCCTCATTAGGCACCCACTGTAGGGAGACGCCAAGCTGCAAAGTGGAAAGGAAACTGGCTTTGGGATTTTGCCTTTTTCTCTTATTTTGCCTCATAGTAAAGTGTGCTTCTCAGATTCTTGTATTTCTTCATAGATAGAACCCTTCCCCTACCTTTTCCTTGGGAGAGAGCTGAGAACAGAAAGAAATTGTTTTGAATCTTAGCAGTAAAGACTCAAAGAGAACAAAAGGATGAACTGGATTCTGAAAGACTGAATGAACGGTGTGGACGTGCTCTCGGCCTAGGGCTGGTTTCGGCCACGGCGCTTAGCAGCTAGGTCCCCTTTAACAAGACTCAGTTTCATTAACAAGAGAAATGCCTGGAACTTAGTAGGTTATCAAGTGGGTCAGTGGGACCTGAATGTGCAGCATGAGAGAGGGTCTGAGAGTATTCCAGGTAAACCATAGACCCATTCAATCTGAGCTGACAATTATTAATTGAGCAGTGATACAAATAAGCCATTATTTCAGGCACGTGAGATATGTCAGTGAACAAACCAATAAAAAAATCCCTGCCCTCCTGGAGTTTACTATTTAGGGACATCGCTAAATGTCCTTCTAGTTGCCAGTGAAAGGAGGGGAGAAAATGAAAAAATCATAATATGTCAGTTATTCAGTATGTTAGCAGATGATAAATGCCATAGAAAAGAAAGAAAAAGAAAACAATGTCAGGAGTAGGGGGGTACTGGGGTGCCTGGGGGAGCCCCTGTGAGTCCCTGTAAGACAGGCTTCTGGCTGGGTGGGATGGGGGTCACTGCAAGTCATGAGTGGCATCGGACTGAGAATCAGCCCCTGAGACAGACCCGGTGGTCATGACTGGCTGGAAGGATTGAACTCTGCCTCCAGGGTAGCTGCTGACTGCTGCGACCCAGGCCAGAGATGCAAGGACCCTGGCCTTCTGGGTGGCCTCTGCCAAGGTTCTGGGCCCTGGGCACTTGAGAGAATAGGCTGGTGATCTGGGTCCTCCTCCATGCCCTCTAGTCCACAGACCCCTGCTGGGCTCCCCTCCATGCCCTGTGGACCATAAACCCCTGCTGGGCCACCTTTCATGCCCTTTGAGGCCGCAGGGCCCTGCTGGATGAGTCAGGAGAGAACAAAGCACATGGTTGAAGCTCTGGGCAGGAAAAACTAACACCAATCCAGGATGCTGAGGAGGTGTACAGGAAGATGACCACTTGTCACGTAGCATGGCCATCCCCATGCTGGACCTTAGGAATGTGCAGCTGGTTTAAAGACATCAGAAGCTCTTATAAGCAGGGCTCTCTGGAGGGAGTGATTCCAGAGCTCTGGCAGGTGTAGCCTCCCATGCAACCTGAGATCTTAAAACCCACTGCTCTTCAAAGAGAGAGATTAGGGCTGGGGCCCAGCAGAGCTTCAGAGACAAGGTATCCTGCCAGGCTAATATTTAAATGAACACAATCTCTTCATGAGGTCCACTCCTGGAATTCCAGCCTGCCATCGAATTGCAGAACTCATGAATCCCTCAAATGCGAAGAAGGCAACTTAGAGACAGCCTTGTTAGCAGATAAACAGCACTGGGTGTTTTGTGTGGGAGGTGGAAAGAATCATTCCATTGATTTGGATGAAGGCTTCTTCATTGAAAAATATCAAAATTTGCATGAAAGGCACTTGCTAAAGTAATAGCAATTGAAATACTCTTTGAAGTGCTCTGAATATAAATATAAATATTAAAAATATAAATATAAATATAGAAGCACCCTCATGGAGACCTGTCTGGACTGGCTTCTTGTCCTGTTGCTCTACTAGTGGGTTCATTGTCAGCCTGGGATGGGTGGCGGGAGGCTCAACCACTGCCTTAGGCTGCCTAACCAATAGGGGGAAGGGGGTGGCCTCCATCAGTTACGGCCTGAGCCTGGCTCTTTCCTTCACTGACAATCCTGAGGCCCAGATTTTGTGTCCAAAGAAAGAATTCAAGAACCATGAGAGTACTCCAACAGCAAACGGAACCCTTAGGGGAGGGGTGCGTTACCTTTCTCCAAACCTGGGTGCCCCTACAGAGCTCTGACAGTGTCTCACGCCCTCTCCATCCTACATCTGTGTGTTGAAAGCTACCTTCTCCATTCCCTGAACCACAGTTGCCATTTCTGAGTCAATGCGGTCTGTGTGCCGTGATCACATTTGCCAACCTGCCTGTAGTTACTCGGAGGACACGGTCTGTGCAGAGCCGAATGGGTGGGGGGGAGCTCAAAGGCCCAGCATGGCAGGGGCCTGAGTTAGTTCCATTGCAGGCTTAAGATAAGCCCTTTGAAACAGGTGGCAGGGAAATCAACAACCAAGCCACGCATAAAGTCAATATGCAGAAAGGGAGATGGGTTTAGATAGATCCCAGGAAGCCAGAAGTAACCACAATGGAGAAAGGCAGAAAGAGAGAACTTTGGTATTTATTTGACTTTCTGATTATATGTCCATAACAGCAAATCACTGTTCATACACTGCCCAGCACTGTCTGTAAAGCCATTCTGAGCCATTCCGAGGGACTTGTGTTTCTTAAAAAGTGCATTTCCCTGATGAGAACATCTCATCTACATAATTTTCTCATGTGGACCTTCAGTGTATTCCTAGCTTTTTCCTCAGCAAACAGTCAAAGATACTGGCTGCCCTGGCTCAGGACTGCCTCCACGTCCCCTCCTCTCTCTGCATCCATAGTCAATTCTTCCCCATCCCCAATCCAGCACCCTGCCCAATATGAGTTCACCCAAAGTGCAGACTCCAAACCACACTGATGCAAGTGGGTGCCCACTGCTCTCCAAGGCAGCACACAGTTGGTTCGGCGAAGAACAGGATGGCGATGCCTTCATTTCACTGCCATGTAACTCCCAGGGGGAAACAGCCCAGGAGGCAGCTGTGTGGGCTGATAAAGGCTTCTCTACCTTGTCACAGTCCTCAGGCACCAGCTCCAGATAAGGGCAGGAGACAGGGGCCAGCCCGTGTCAGGTGTCACGTCTTCCCCTTGAGCCGCATGTGCACACAGGCCCGGCACACAGCCCTGATTGGCCATGCTCAAGACAGAAGGGTGGACACTCCCTCAGGACACAGGCTGGGTTTCTCTTGCTATACCCCATAACAATACCCACCCCTCCTCACTCCTCAGAACCAGGAAACAGTTCCCTGCAGTGACTGAGAGCATGGGCTCTGTCACGGGCTAGCTGTATGACTTTGGACAAGTTGCTGAGCATGTTGGTACCTCAATGTCCTCATCTGTGAGATGGGGATAATGAAGTTCCCATCTCATAGGCCTAAATGAAGAAATGATTGAGATAATATTTGAAAAGCCCTTAGAACAGTGCCTGGAACATACTAAGTAGTCAATAAATGCATCTACTATTACTGTGAAAATGCTAAAGTCCGTCTATGGTTTTCCATTGCTCATAAGATACAACTCTCTACACTGTGGCCCACAGATCCTGCATGGTCTGTCCCCTGCTGTCACTTCCATGCCATCTCAACGACCACAGGTCCCCTTGATCTTACAGTTTGACCACACTAGCCTTCTGTTCACACCTTGTACTGGCCCAGCATCTCCCACCATAGGGCTGTGGACATGCAAACAGGGACTGTACTGCTGTGTTCACTGTAGTATTCCTAGCAGCTAGGGCACAGATTAGAGCCTCAATAACAATTTGTTGAGTGAATGAACAAAGCCTCAGTTTCAATGCCAAGGGCTGTCCCTCTAGCCCCAGATTACCAAGCCCAGTACCTGAAATCCCAGCCCCACCCCTGGTTCAAGGGAAGAAGAGCTTGGAGCCTTAATCACACTATCTAGTAAGTTCCAGAATCAGTCCTTCCACCAAGGGAGGCACTGATAGTTGTGTCCAGGTGAGGGGCTGGGTCTGAGCCCGCTAATCCCCACCTGTAGGAACCAGGGGGCAAAACCAGGGTCACCTTAGAAAGATCAGGTGAGCAGCAGTCCAAGCTGAGTCTCCGAAGTAAGCTGGTCTAGAATGTGGCCACGATGTCAACCTTTTTAGCAAGCTTCTCCTCCTCCTGGGATTTGGAGGCAGTTAGTCTTCAGGCTGTGGAGGGGAGGGGAGGTTGGTAGAGAGACCCTGCATCAGGAGGCTCCAAAAGCCATCGGCTTCCCTAAGAATCCAAGATGTAATGAAGGAATAGATGGTTCAATCTTCAAATAGGAGAAGCCCCTTCAGACCTTGGCTATGTTCCCAACTGAAGGACAATTAAAGACAGATCGGTGAGAGAGTTGGACAAGAAATAGGCATTCTGTATTGGAATTTATAGGAATCCAGTTTAGGGGACATCTAAACAGAGTATAAAAAAAATTGAGGGGCCACATTCTGGCCAGAAAAATATGACAGAAGTCCCGGCTAAGGCAAGGCGTAGAGAGGACACTCACGTTTTTTGAGCATCCACCAAGTGCCTGGCACCGTGCTAGGCTCCACTGCATACACTGCTATCAATTTAATCTGCAGAGTCACACTATGAGTCCAGTATTCCTCTTTCGATCTGCGACTGAAGAGAAAGGCTCAGAGCTGGGCTCTGACTCCTGTCCAAAGGGCTGGCGGCAACACGCTTGACAAGTCACCAAAGGAAGCATTTGAGGGCAGAATCACAGAACTATCAGTTCATAAATATTCATTTTTAATCGTTATTTTCAGGCAGGGATTAGGGTTTCTAAATATTTAGATTTCTATTTGTCAACTGAAAGAATTCTGCTATTGACGGGAACCCTCACAGGGAATAGAATTCACTGTATTAGATTGTCACGTCCCCAAGTGACCTTTCTGCTGTGTCAGTGCTTCTGGCTGCCTCCATACTAACAGTGGCCAGCAGCAGCTTCCAATGGTAAATGAACCTGTTGATGCCAATATCAAGTTGCAGTAGCAATCATGGACATTATGGATATAGGTATAGAGCTTTCTTTACCATTTGCAAAGCAGAGAGCCAGCTTGACCCTGACCTCAACTCTGGGTGGTGGGAGGAACAGGTGTGACACCAAATTACAGTGTGGGGAGGAGAAGAAAGACGTGGACGTGCCACAACCAGAAAGTGAGAGGTCAGGTCTCACATGCACATCACTTGATTCCAAGTTCTCGGCTCATGGCACCACATGGCCCTACCTTTCATGAAACCTGTGATGGCAGGAACTTGCAGGCCAAGGATGACAGTGAGACTGCTCTCACAGCATGAGTCATGCAGGACCCAGGGAGAATTCTGAGCTGAGGCTAGAGGGGTACCTTAGGGACAGTAGGGAGGGGCCAAGGACTAGGTTGGGGAGCTGCTTTCCCCCAGGATTTGGGCGTGGAGGGGGACAAGCAACAGTCCAGGGAGCAAATTTGAAGTCTCAAGTCTGCATTCAAAAGTGAGCGCCTCCCTAAATCTGTGCGCTGAGCACCTCACTTGTCTCACCCTCTTCCCTCACATCTGAACAAGGATGTAGTGACCCCAGGGGGGATTCAACTTCCATCCTGCCCTAGAAAATCCTGAAGCTTCCCTCAGGAGAGAGCATTCCGGCAATAGCCCAGCCCCATCTGGGTCAGCACCAGTTGATCTTCCTGCATCAGCCTCACAGAGGCAGGGCCTGCTGTGCTTCGGGATTGCAGAGAAGGCTGGGTGTGGTCTGTGGAGGAGGAGAAGCCTCCCTCAGTTAAGGAGTCAAATGTAAAAAGAAATGAAATCATAAAGTAATTAGAAGTAAGTCATGGTGGCTAGTGGTCTGATCTCTGACCTGGACTTTTTAAACAAATGTAAAGGAAGAAAATATACCTTAAAAAACAGAGCAATTGAGCTTAAAATCAGGTTTTAGAAATGCTAAAACCTACTCTCAATGCTATTAAAAGGGAAACAATATGGTGAATATATAAATAGATATGGCAGAGAGAGTCAATTCCTTAATATAGGAAACTCTCTTAGACACCAATAAAAAGGATGAATGTGCAAGTAGGATATATAATAAATGACAGGAAGAGGAAACTCACAAAGATACATATTGTCAGCAGGGAGAAGAGAGATTCAACCTCATTAGAAATCAATCCATGTACATTTAAATTAGATATCTAGGTTTGCTTTTCTAAGTAATAAGGAGAATTTAAAATGATCATACAGAGATTTGCTAGAGTGAGGGTAAGTGGAAAGTTGCATGCATTGTTGGTGGGATTATAAATCTCTTTTGGGGCTGATCTCCTTGCTAGATGCCTCCTACTTTAAGTTGGTAGCTCTAGAGCGTGACGCAGATAGCAGAACCATCACAAAAGAAAACCAATAACCAAAACCAAAATCAAAACTATAGACCTGCATATCAATTTTTACAGAATAATATAGTATACCAAGAAGAACCTATTCTGGAAATTTAAGGATTATTACAATTAAAATTCTCCTAATGTAATTAACCTTATCCATAGGTCAAAGTTCATCTTCCCCAAAGATGTCAAAACACTTTTGACACAACTCAACATCCACTTCAAAAGAAAAATCAATACATTGGTTGTCTAGGAGAGTAAGAAGGCTTTCTTAGTGGGAGGGAAAAATCATATATTCTATCCAAAATCATTTACAAAGTACCCACCATGTGCCAGTGGATACAGTGGGAGTGAGACACAGTCCCTGGCCCTGTGGAGGTGACATTCTAGGGGTGAGAGAGGTGGCAACCAGGTAAACAGATAAATAAAAACATTAAAAAAAATAAGTGAACGGTAGGTGCTAGAAAGACAGTCTGACTAGGGACTGAGAGACTGATGAATAGACGGCTTCACCTCTAGTGGTGAAAGAGCCAGGCAGTCCTGTAAAATCCAGACCCATGCAAGGAGGTGCCTGCTCAGACCGCACTGCCGTCCAAATACAAACACCTGGGATTAAACCAATCAGCAAGTGGCCGCAGCCACAAGTAAGGCAGCATGTGAGCGAATAAAACCTGCACAAGTCTTTGGAGAAAAAATGTGAAAGCTGTCCAAATTCAAATAGCTCCAGAATCCAAAGCCTGGGTTTTGCCAACAGCAAACTATTGCAGTGGAGGGGAAAATTGCATCCCAATTACACTAGAAGACTGCCATGGACAGGGCTGAAAAGATATGAGATTGCAGGATGGAAGATGGAAATACTCCCGCCCTGCAGGGGAGAAATGGCAATCCCAAATTCCAGGAGCAGAAGAGACATATTTAAGTTGATGCAGTGCAAAACTGTCTCCAAATGCCATCAGAAAGCATCTCCCTCACACTGACTAATGCTCACAGACTCTTAAGAGCCTCATATCAACAAATATTCTTTCCCCAGGAGAACTTCTCCAAAAACCTTAACCTCTCCAGGCCATGGCTGGTTGCTCGTTGTGACAGAGATCAATGGCTCCATTATGTAGATTTGTTTTTTGCTCCATTTTGTCCACCAGACAGTCTAGCTGCCTGTCTGGAGCACACATGCGAGGGAAGGCCTGACCACAGACATGGTGGCCTGCCTCTGGGATTAGTCCACACCAAACCCTCCCTCTTCTGCTGGCCCTTTCTGAAGGGGAAGTTTTAGGAGATGCAGTGGTTAGAAGCCCAGACTTTTGTGTTGGACAGACATGGAGTGGGGATAAGAAGCTTCTGAGCAGACTGGGGCAAAAAATTCCAGACAGGAGGAACAGCTTGAGGAAAGATTCCAAGTCCTGGAGGCCTGGGGAATGTGAAGAATGGCGAGAATCTCTGTGCAGGGGAGTACACGGTGGGGAGACGAGGCCGAATAGAGAGTTAGGGTCAGAGAGTAAAGGGCCTTGAAAGGCATGGTAGAGGGTTCAGGCTCTATGATAGGAGCAGTGGGAAGCCAGCTCTGGAATTAAACCAGAGTGACATTATCATATTTTCCTTTTAGAAAGAACACAGTGGTGATCGTTTGAATCCATGTAAAGAGAAGATACATAGCAAGAGAGGGAGCAAGGCGTCCGCTGCTTGTCTCAGTTCATTTTGCAATTACCTCCCTTCTTTGATAAGTTGGATGAATGCCATTTTTACCACTGGGTTGGTTCCCTTCTACGCAAAGCCCTGCATCTCAGTGTGCATGAGGCCGTGCAGAGAGAGCTTCCAAGGGCATTAATGGTAAACATCCCTCACTTGGGCTTGAACAGCCTTCGCCAGAAAGACTCACAGGTGACAGCAGTCAGGCCCAGGGTGGAGTTGCACGCAGAGGCATAGAAAGCCAAGGTGATCTGCCTGCGAACTCAGGTGGGCTCACGGCACAATGCCAGAAATCCTCAGACAGGGGGCCCAGCATGGAGTCCAAGTCTAGCATTCCTAAGGGAAAGAGAGATGCCCAAGTCACTGTCCCTCTGGGCAGATGCTAGTCTACTGCCCCTTATCATACCCCCAGTACCCACATGTGTGCATGTGTGCTGCCCCCCACCAAGTCATTTATGGCATCAATGTATATTCTTCCTTAAATTCATGCACAAAGGCTACAGATCCAGATTCACCTTTGACACCTCTTTGGCCAGCTCCATAGAACTCCCTTCAGACCCCTGCCTGCCTCTTACACCTTTATCTTGACCTCAACAGAAAGGGTGTTACCCTACCAACTTGCCACTCACACTCACGGTTCTGGACCACTTTCCTGTCCCAAGTACGAACAGCATCGTCTACTCTGCTTCTATGGGGTTGTAAGGATGAAACGTTACCACAGATTTGTGGGCATTTTCGGTGCTTTTCAAGCCTTACCATGCATCAACCCAGCCTCTGATCCAGTATGCTTAGGGTGGGGCTGAGGTTCTACATTTCTAACACATTCCCAGATGATCCGTGCACCGCCATTGGCATAGAGGTTGTAAATACGAATAGGTTCTCAGGTCCAAGTTCTTTGTATCAATTTGAAAATGCCAGTAGACTTGAGATAAATGACCTAGTCCTTAAATCCTGTGCCATCACCTGTCAGCCCCATGACTATCCATGAGATAGCTCCTAGCTCTGAGGATCAGTTCTACCTCTGTAAATAATGTCTGTAGACGGCATGGCAGAAGATCTAGGACTACGGCAATAAAGATTAGGAGCTTTGGAGAAGAAGTGGAGGAGAAGAAAGAGGAAGCCAGCATGAAATGGTGGCAGCAGTGTTATTATTATTTGCAACAATAACAATACAGGCAGAACCGGGAATGATAATGTCACAAATCCTGCAGCATCAAAGAGGTGGCAGCGTTTAAAAGAGCATCGTCCTAAGTAATAGCGCAGGAATGGGAGCAGGGGTCCCACCCGTAGCAGGAGATGCTCTCAGCAGCAGAGGTGGGGGCCGAACAGGAGAGAAGCAGATGTAGTGTCCCTCTCTGGTTAAGAATCTAGACTCAAGGTAAACTGCCTGAATTTAAATCCATGTCTTCCACTTACTAGCTGTGTGACCTTGGGAAAGTAGCTTAATGTTTCTGGGTCTCTGTTTCTTTGTCTGTATAGTGACACCTACCTTTGGGTTGGGTGTGAAGATTGCATGAGTTTGTATATACAAAGGAAAGGCCAGGGCGCAGGGGAAGGGCCAGGCTCCTGGAGACAAGACGAGACTTACTCTATATCCAAAGAAGGCTGCTAACATAGACTCCCATTTCACCAGGGCTGCAATGCCTGGCTGCACCATGAGAGTAGGAATTATATCTAGAGGAAGCCCCTTTTTTCCTACCTTAGCAGCCTGCCCTGTGGAGTCTCAGGGCTTTGGGACCTCAGCAGGGCATTTGGGAAGCTGCAGGCTCAGCTAGAACCCACTGGCCTTTGCCTTGGCTGAGCCGAAAATGGAAGAAAAGTCATTATACACAGGAGGAGAAATATTTGAAGTATCAGCCAATGTCCTTTTGCTCTTCTGGGGTTTCCCCTTTCTCTTTTGCATGGAGGGGTTTCAGAAGGTAATCAACTCAGTACTTGTTGATCACCTCAAAAGAATAGTGCAGCAGGTAGAAATAATCTTATTTTACAAAATCATTAAGATTTTCCCACTTTGGAAAGCTGGAAGAAGGCGTAAGTCCTTTATCCTTATTTCCCCTGATGTTCTGCTCATGGCAAGGGAATCTGGGCTATACAAAGAAGGAGATACTCCTGTTCAGATTGTCCTGCCATGAGCTGAGCAAAGGAGAAATAAAGGTGAGGAACATCTTTTAGTAGAGCTGACAACTGATGACAAAGTGTGTTTTGCAAAGCTTCAGGTACCTAGGCAGCACATGTGGGGAAAAGAATGTCAGAGCCACGAGGGGAGGGAATGCAGCCGTCTTGTTCTGGGGCTGGAATAGTGGGAGGCATAGAGTGGGCACCAGAGTAACAGCTCACGAATATACTGGAGTTCCGTTCTTTTCTCAGTCCTGATGTCAATTTACTGAATGCCTCTAAGCAGATCATTTTCATTTTCTTGGCTTCAATCCTTCATCTTGCATTGGCAATCCTTTCAAGCTTGAGTGTTTTCTCTCCTGATGCCCTATTTTACTGTTTCTTTGCAACCTGATACTCTCCTTTTCATTACTCGTTCACTGATTTTCTGGCCACCCAGTAGACTAGATGCTTCATGTGAGGCTGTAACTTGCCATCCTGCTCGACCCTGTCTTCCCAACACTTAGCACAGAGTCTCTCACATATCTGCACTCAGTGTATATGAGTTGCATGAAGGAAGGAATGGATGGGCTCTATTTTCTTATATCACAGGAGGCACCATAGTACAGCGAGTAAGAAAAGGGCTACAGGTTCAGACGGCCTCTGTCTGAACTTCAGCCTTACCACTTACTGGCTTCGTACCTTCTGCAAGTTGATTAACTCCTTAAAGCTCAGTTTCCTCATCTGTACAATGGGGTTATTAATGGTCTTCACCTCATAGGATTGTGAAAAGATTGACTAAGATAATTCCTACAAAACTGTTGGAATAGTCCTGACGTATAATAAGCACTCACTATTTTCCAGCCATTACGTGAGGGCTGCTGTCACGTAATAATTATCTAGGTAACCAAGAGGAAAATACAATTCTTTGTGAGTTCCAGACATGAATTGGCAGAAGTGACGTTAAGTCAGCGTGCTCTCACCACCCTACAAGATGGCCATGCCACACCTTGTGCTTCTGCTGTGCCGTCCGCACCTCCTTTTGGCCACTTGGAATCCCATATTCATTTCTAACGTGCAGGACTTTGCCTCTGCCTTTTGGACTTTCACCTCTTCAGTGTGTCAGACCTCCCTGGTCTCACGGCTACCACTCCCTCCTCCCTCTTCCTGTTCTAGCCAAGTACCTCTGGGCCCTGGCCAGTGGTGTCCTCTCTATCTATAACGGTCTTCCAACTTTTCTCCAACTGACTAACTCCTGCTCATTGTTCAGGACCTGGGTCAGGCCCCTTTAATACAGGAAGATTTCTCTGAACCCCTAGGCTCATGAACCCCATGGCAAACTTCTACTCCTTTCCCTGCAGCAATATAAGAATCCTGGACATCAGGACAGAAAATGAAAACAAAGACAAACTAGTGGGAGGCCTGCTGGCAGGTATAACTCAACTGACTATGACACCCCATCACACAATCCTGTAGGGAGACCTAGAACTCCCGGACCCAAATTTGGAGCACCCATGCCCAGGGTTCCCAGATCTTCCCACGCTGCCATACCTAGAGCTGCCCAAGCCTGTGTGGGGCACCTGGGACTCATGCTCTCACTCCACCTCTTCCTCATGTTCGTAAAGACGAGTTAATAAGCCAGGTACCTCCTGCCTTGGTCTAGGCCCTGCCTGGGTGATTGAGAAAATGAAATAGGCTGGCCAAGGCTTGATGCCCCTAAATTGTGATTTCAAGGTAATTTGAACTCCCTTCCTCTTGGGGATGGATGGAAAAGCTAAAGTCTCTGGAATCAGTGCGTAGAAGTCAACAGAGAATTAAGGTGCCCTCTTACCTTGCCCCAAAGCCTGTGTGAGACCAGCAGGATAATCAATTTCACAATTCCGTAAAGCTGATTGGAATGTGATTACAAAGCGAGCCAGCACATTCTGGGCTTTTAAAAGGCCTATTGCAGAGGAAGAAAGGGCACGATATCTGGCTGTCTATAGCTTGCCCACCAAAGCTAAGGACTCCCATCACTTCTTAAGGTTTACTCCGTTGCTCCCCTGAATTCTAGAGCCAGTCTTGCCTGAGGCCTACAGTGTGGGTGTGTGTGGTGGGCAGTCCTCTAAGAGCTGAAGTTAGACCTCAGCAGATAGGTTTTGGACCAAGCTACTAAGGAGGGCTGACTAAGGAAAACCTTAGACTTCAGTACTGTCGTCTGCTGGGCTCCTGCCTCAGTTTCCCCATCCCACTCTCCAGCTCCCTGTGGGTCTGGATCCTTGCTTTAAATTGCTCTGCCGACTTCCGGGAAGATGGCAGTGTGAGCAGGGCAGCAGAAATCTCCTCCCAACACTATATTTACCTACAAAAACACAGAAAATACATCTATTCCTAAAAGAGAGACGAGAATACACAGGAAAGCGCACAGCGTGCAGCTACACCCGAGAGGACTCGGCACCCCAAGAGGCGGTCTTAAAGAGCCCAGCTGACATACGTGGCAACTATCAGTGACCAAATTATACAGCCAAGAAAAGACAGAGGAATATGGTTCAGACCAAAATCAACCAGACAACCCCAGAGAGGGAGTCTGAAGGGATGGAAATGCACAGCCTCCCTGAAAAAGAATTTAGAATAAAAGTCATAACCATGCTGATGGACCTACAGAGAAATGTGCAAGAGCTGAGGGAGGAAGTGAGGGAACTGAGGAAAGACAATACAGAAATCAGACAAACGATCGACGGGCTTAACAGCAGAATGGATGAGATGCAAGAGACTGTTAATGGAATAAAAACAGAGAACAGGAGTACAGAGCAGCTGAGGCAGAGAGAGATAAAAGGATTTCTAGGAATGAAAGAATATTAAGAGAACTGTGTGACCAATCCAAACGGAACAATATTCGCATTATAGGAGTACCAGAGGAAGAAGAGAGAGAAAAAAGGGATAGAAAGTGTCTTTGAAGAAATAATTGCTGAAAACTTTCCCTCGCTGGGGAAGGAAGTAGTCTCGCAGTCCACCGAAGCTCATAGATCTCCCAACACAAAGGACCCAAGGAAGACAACACCAAGACACATAATTATTAAGATGGCAAAGATCAAAGATAAAGACAGGGTATTAAAGGCAGCTAGAGAGAGAAAAAAGATCACCTACAAAGGAAAACCCATCAGACTATCATCAGACTTCTCAACAGAAACCTTACAGGCCAGAAGAGAATGGCATGACATATTTAACGTAATGAAACAGAAAGGCCTCGAACCAAGAATATTGTATCCAGCACGATTATCATTTAAATATGATGGAGGGATTAAACAATTTCCAGATAAACGAAAGTTAAGAGAATTTGCGTCTCATAAACCACCACTACAGGATATCTTAAATGGACTGCTCTAGAATGGAAGCACACCTAAGGCTAAAAAGATGTCACCAGAGGAAAAAAAAATCATAGCAAAGAAAGCAGACCATCCAAATACCAACTAAAGGCAAAGCATAAAACACCTATTATAGAAAGAATGGAGGAGGAGGAATAAGAAGGGAGAGAAAGAAAGAAACATCAGACTGTGTTTACAATAACTTAACAAGAAAGTTAAGTTAGATTGTTAGATAGTAAAGAAGCAACCCTTGAACCCTTGGTAACCACGAATCTAAAGCCAGCAATGGCAATAAGTACATACCTATCAATAATCACCCTAAAAGTAAATGGACTGAATGCACCAATCAAAAGACACAGAGTAACAGAATGGATAAAAAAGCAAGACCCATCTATATGCTGCCTACAAGAAACTCACCTCAAATCCAAAGATACACAGACTAAAAGTGAAGGGATGGAAAAAGATATTTCATGCAAACAACAAAGAGAAAAAAGCAGGTGTTGCAGTACTTGTATCAGACAAAATAGACTTCAAAACGAAGAAAGTAGCAAAAGATAAAGAAGGACATTACATAATGATAAAGGGGTCAGTCCAACAAGAAGATATAACCATTATAAATATATATGCACCCAACACAGGAGCGCCAGCATATGTGAGACAAATACTAACAGAATTAAAGGAGGAAATAGACAGCAATGCATTCATCTTAGGAGACTTCAACACACCACTCACTCCAGAGGACAGATCAACCAGACAGAAAATAAGTAAAGACACAGAGGCACTGAACAACACACTAGAACAGATGGACCTAACAGACATGTACAGAACTCTACACCCAAAAGCAACAGGATACACATTCTTCTCAAGTGCACATGGAACATTTTCCAGAATAGACCACATACTAGGCCACAAAAACAACCTCAGTAATTTCAAAAGTATTGAAATCCTACCAACCAACTTCTCAGATCACCAAGGTATAAAACTAGAAATAAATTTTAGAAAGAAATCAAAAAGGCTCACAAATACATGGAGACTTAACAACACTCTCCTAATTAATCAATGGGTTAACGACCAAATCAAAACAGAAATCAAAGAATATATGGAGACTAATGACAACAACAACACAAAGCCACAACTTCTGTGGGACGCAGCAAAGGCAGTTCTAAGAGGAAAGTATATTGCAATCCAGGCCTATTTAAAGAAGGAAGAACATTCCCAAATGAATAGTCTAAAGACACAATTACTGAAATTGGAAAAAGAAGAACAAATGAGGCCCAAAGTCACCAGAAGGAGGGACATAATAAAGATTGAGAAGAAATAAATAAAATTGAGAAGAATAAAACAATAGAAAACATCAATGAAACCAAGAGCTGGTTCTTTGAAAAAATAAACAAAATAGATAAACCCCTAGCCAGACTCATTAAGAGAAAAAGAGAATCTACACACATAAACACAATCAGAAATGAGAAAGGAAAAATCATGATGGACCCCACAGAAATACAAAGAATCATAAGAGAATATTATGAGAATCTATATGCTAACAAGCTGGAAAACATAGAAGAAATGGACAACTTCTTAGAAAAATACAACCTTCCAAGACTGACCAAGCAAGAAACAGAAAAACTAAACAGACCAATCACCAGCGACGAAATCGAATTGGTAATCAAAAAACTACCCAAGAACAAAACCCCCGGGCCTGATGGATTCACCTCTGAATTCTACCAGACATATAGAGAAGAAATAACACCGATTCTCCTTAAAGTTTTCCAAAAAATAGAAGAGGAGGGAATACTTCCAAACTCATTCTATGAAGCCAGCATCACTCTAATACCAAAACCGGGCAAAGACCTCACCAAAAAGAAAATTACAGACCAATATCCCTGATGAACGTAGATGCAAAAATACTCAACAAAATATTAGCAAACCGAATTCAAAAATACATCAAGAGGATCATACACCATGATCAAGTGGGATTCATCCCAGGGATGCAAGGATGGTACAACATTCGAAAATCCATCAACATCATCCACCACATCAACAAAAAGAAGAACAAAAACCACATGATCATCTCCATAGATGCTGAAAAAGCATTTGACAAAATTCAGCATCCATTCCTGATTAAAACTCTCAACAAAATGGGTATAGAGGGCAAGTACCTCAACATCATAAAGGCTATATATGACAAACCCACAGCTAACATCATACTTAACGGCGAGACGCTGAAAGCTTTTCATCTAAGATCGGGAACAAGATAAGGATGCCCACTCTCTCCACTGTTATTCAACATAGTACTGGAGGTCCTAGCCACAGCAATTAGACAAAACAAAGACATACAAGGCATCCAGATTGGTAAAGAAGAAGTCAATTTGTCACTATTTGCAGATGACATGATACTCTACATAAAAAACCCTAAAGATTCCATTCCAAAACTACTGGAACTAATATCTGAATTCAGCAAAGTTGCAGGATACAAAATTAACACACAGAAATCTGTTGCTTTCCTATACACTAACGATGAACTAACAGAAAGAGAAATCAGAAAAACAATTCCATTCACAATTGCATCAAAAAGAATAAAATACCTAGGAATAAACCTAACGAAGGAAGTGAAAGACCTGTACTCTGAAAACTACAAGACACTCCTAAGAGAAATTAAAGAGGACACTAACAAATGGAAATGCATCCCATGCTCTTGGCTAGGAAGAATAAATATTGTCAAAATGGCTATACTACCTAAAGCAATCTACAGATTCAATGCAATCCCTATCAAACTACCAACAGCTTTCTTCAATGAACTGGAACAAATAATTCTAAAATTCATATGGAACCACAAAAGACCCGAATAGCCAAAGCAATCCTGAGAAGGAGGAATAAAACAGGGGGAATTACACTCCCTGACTTCAAGCTCTACTATAAAGCCACAGTAATCAAGACAATTTGGTATTGGCACAAAAACAGACCCACAGTCCAGTGGAACAGAATAGAAAATCCAAACATTAACCCAAACATATACAGTCAATTAATATTTGATAAAGGACCCTTGGATATACAATGGGGAGATGACAGCCTCTTCAGCAGCTGGTGTTGGAAAAACTGGACAGCTACATGTAAGAGAATGAAACTGGACTACTGTCTAGCCCATACACAAAGGTAAACTCAAGGTGGATCAAAGACTTGAATGTAAGTCATGAAACCATAAAACTCTTAGAAAAAAACATAGGCAAAAATCTCTTGGACATAAACATGAGCAACTTCTTCATGAACATATCTCCCCGGGCAAGGGAAACAAAAGCAAAAATGAACAAGTGGGACTATATCAAGCTGAAAAGCTTCTGTACAGCAAAAGGACACCATCAGTAGAACAAAAAGACATCCTACAGTATGGGAGAATATATTCATAAAAAACGTATCTGATAAAGGGTTGACATCCAAAATATATAAAGAACTCATGCACCTTAACAAACAGGAAGCAAATAATCCAATTAAGAAATGGGCAGAGGACATGAATAGACACTTCTCCAAAGAAGAAATTCAGATGGCCAACAGGCACATGAAAAGATGCTCCACATCGCTAATCATCAGAGAAATGCAGCTTAAAACCACAATGAGATATCACCTCACACCAGTGAGGATGGCCAACATCCAAAACACAAACAGCAACAAATGTTGGCGAGGATGTGGAGAAAAGGGAACCCTCCTACACTGCTGGTGGGACTGCAAATTAGTTCAACCATTGTGGAAAGCAGTGTGGAGGTTCCTCAAAAGACTCAAAATAGCAATACCATTTGACCCAGGAATTCCACTCCTAGGAATTTACCCTAAGAATACAGCAGCCCAATTTGAAAAGGACAGATGCACTCCTATGTTTATTGCAGCAGTATTTACAATAGCCAAGAAATGGAAGCAACCTGTGTCCATCATTTGATGAATGGATAAAGAAGAGGTGGTACATATACACAATGGAATATTATTCAGCCATAAGAAGAAAACAAATCCTATCATTTGCAACAACATGGATGGAGCTAGAGGGTATTATGCTCAGTGAAATAAGCCAAGCCGAAAAAGACAAGTATCAAATGATTTCACTCATCTGTGGAGTATAAGAACAAGAAAAAACTGAAGGAACAAAACAGCAGCAGAC
>JAVSCE010021168.1:0-117382 GCA_032199065.1 Smutsia gigantea
CAGAAAGCATGCCCACCCAAATTATAGTCCCTACTGTTCTGGGTTTGTTGTCTCCTCCTCCAGCTAGACAGTCCCATGACGGCAGGGATCTAACACTGCTCACTGCGGGACCTCATCGCCTAGAGCCACACTGGCCATACCAGCACTGGTTTCCTTAGAAACTCATACTCCGTCTTCAGACATGGAAAGCTTTTTAAGTGAACCTCCCTCATGTTCTAAAATTAAGGGACATCCTTGGCTCAGCCTAATCTCAGCTTTACTTATCTGGTCTCCAACCAAGGACTAGAAAACCTGTACACAGGACCTTCATATTCGTTGGAACTCTTTGGTAGTTAAAGACTAAAATCTGACTAGAGCCAACTCAGGCAGAGGGATATTTATTGGCTCAAGGACAAGGAAGGATCGCACACCGACCCATGGGAATGATGAGGACACAGCTGGGCTTTGGGTACAGCCCACCTCAGGAGCTCTGCCATCTGTTTCTTTCTCACCTCCACTGTCCCCTCTGAATGGCCGTCCACCACTCCTGGCCTTCATGCCTTAGTGTTCTAGCACCAGGTATCAGAGAGTTTGGTTCTTTCAGATTCCCAGTTCCAGTGTGAAAAATCCCACAGAAGGACTCTGATTAGTCCAGGTAGGGGTTGACTGTCCAACCCTAGACCAATAAGACTGGTTGGTTTTGGGTTGGCTGTCCAGCCCAGGGTCAGTCAACAGTGTTCAGCGGAGGTGCGGCGGGGCAAGGCCAAGGAAGAACATGGCTGGTTCTCTCAAGCCACAGGTCGCTGTTCTGCCAAGGCCGTGGTGGTGGGATGCTGTGGTCAGACCTAGCCAGGGGCAGCCTCTGCACCAGTGTGTGGCCCCGCAAAGCTCGCTTGGGTAGTTCAAACCTCTGCTTCTCTACTTACTTGTGTTTTTACTTCAGAAATATTTCTGATTTCTCTGAGCCTCAGTTCCCCCATCTATAAAAGAAATTTTGATGCTTATTTTATAAGATGTTATGAGGATTATAGGAAATAACAGGTGAGACTATCTCACACACAATAGAGGATCAAAAAGTTTTTGCTTCCTTCTTTCCCAAGTGGCCAATTTTTCTCCTGGATTTTTGCTTAGGAAGCAGGTTTATCAGCTCTTGATTGAAATCTTTCTCTTATTATTTCCTCCTGTTGATTGGAAAGAAGCAAAACTAGTTCCTTGCTATAATTACTTCTAAGACTGGTTTTAAAACATACCGGGTTAATGATAATTGGAGAACACCTAGGACATCAAAAAAATATGTAGGTCATGCTAATAGTGACTGCTGGAGTTCCTGAAATAAACATGATGGAGACTCTAGGGAAATGAACATTATGCAAAATGCTAAAATGACTGGGGAGGAGATACCAAAGGGAGGACTCCACATCTTCTGGGGAAGGTGCCTCTGGAGGTGTGCATCAGACCATGGGTCATAAGCACATGGCCCGGAGTAGACTTCCACCTTCAGAAGGGTCTCCAGTCTGCTCTCTTGCAGAATGCAGGGCAGTGGCCCTGGACATTTAACAGGCTTCTGAGGAACTGGCTCAGCTGGGTAATAAGGATATAAAGAAAGGCCTTCAGTAGTGGAAGAAACCCATGTCTCCAGGAGAGGAGGAGAGCCTAGGAAACCTCTGGGTCAGGTAGACACTCTACTTGCTGGGGAAAGCAGTCAGGTCCTGTCTTTAGAGTAAGTTTGGAAAAAGGCAAAGGATAATGGGTTTGGGTGCTGAGATAGAGAAGAGGTCATGAAGGATCAGGGCAGGAAGGGAAGCCCTAGGGAGAGACCCCACCCCTTCACTTACGCACTCACCTCTTGGTCCCTCCATCTGTCAGCCATCCATGCATCCATTCTCTGTCTGTCTGCCTTGTTGCATCCAGAATGTTCTATTGGTCTAAGGTGGGGAATAGGGTTAACTAGTCAATGCTGGGGAAATAGAGATGAATTCAACCAGGCCTTTCTCCTTCACCACATTCACAATCAACAATGCAATGAGTAGAAAGGTCTATATAGAAATAAAAAAAACAAGGAGGAATATTTAGAATATACAGCACATGCTAGAAACCTGATCCATTAACTCAATGACCCTTGCTTATTTTTTACCCAGAGGTTTGTTCTACCAACAGTGTCCCTGTCTTTCTGGGGAAATTACCAGATTCAGCTTAAACTGGGGGGTTGAGAACAATTATTCTCCCTGAAGTATACTGCTTCTCTGCTACTTCCTTACCGTTCAGAAATTACCGTGACCTGACCTGCTAATAAAGACCGAGGTTCGGCCAGCCTGATTCCCACTTGCCACTTGTGAGAGGTGACATGGGCGAGTGGCAAGAACACTTGCGTGGGAGTTTGGAGCCTGGGCTTCCTTTGGAGCAAGTCACTTCCCCTCTTTTTGCTGGGCTGAATAATTCTCATTTTCACCCTCCCTGACGTTCCAGGGCTTCAGATCCTTCCACTGTGTCTGTATGCCTTGGTCTGTGTGCTGATACCTATGGAGCATCTTTATTCACTCCTCTCCCTCCAGGAGAGGGACTTGTGCCTGGCAGAGAAGTTGGCAAATATTTGAGTCTTTTCGTGACATTTCTTAAAAAAAAAAAGTCCCTTTTTTGCCCACATAAAGGACCTACAATGCCCAGGACCCTTAGAAGACACCAATTCTAGCTGGGAACGGAAGCAAAAGCCATATGGCCCTTTAAGAATGTCTAAGTGCACTAACAGCATGCCAAGCTCCGAAGAAGTCCTGGACTCGGCTCTGAAACCAAGACCAGTCCTGCCCTCGAGGAGCACACATTCTGCCGGGGAGCTGGGCCTGGGCGCAGGTGCTGATGAGTGAGAAAGACGTCATGGAAATGCATCCGGGGACAGAGGCTGGAGCAGCAGAGGGCTCCCAGGCGAGGGGGTGGTAAGATGGAGACTTGAGGCATGTTGGTGGAAAGATGGGCACAGGAGAGCTCTGCTTGAGGGAAGGTGTGACAGGATGCAACCGACAGGTGGTTTTACTGGCAGGTGGTAGATGCTCTTGACATTTGGGGTTCAAATGAGGACTAAATTCTTAAAGGCTTTGAATATCAAGCTAAGGAGCTTTGTTTTATCCTAAAAAAAAAGAGATTTGGGGGGTTTTAAGAGGGGAATGAGATGGTATCTTAGTTTGGGTTTCCCAGAAAACAGAGCCTAACATGAGAACTTGGGAGCCTGTGTTTTATTTGGAAGGTGAGCCCAGGAAACAGAAGGGGTGTGGATGAGTGGTACCGACAGGAGAGGGAGGACAGCATGTGTTACTGAGCTGGGGCCACTATGGGCAGGGAAGGCTTGCTGGGGTTCCCTTAGCGAACCACACAGAATATGCTCCAGGATTGTCCCACAGCAGGGTGGGAGCCGGGGACATTTACCCACTCACTCCCTCCTTCATTGGTTGAAAGTTGCCCTCAGAGGCAATGACTCTTTGCACTTCTGGGCTGCTTCCATGTAAATAATACCTGTGTGTCCTTCAAGTCCTGCCCTCATGGTCTCTGTCAGAGCATTTCACACTTGTGGGCATGCAGAGTAAATTACCGTTGATGCCAAAGGACCGTGCCTGACCTTCCATCTGCCGGACTCTCCCTTTTGTGGTGGTCATTTTTAGAGTCAAATGAGTTTTAGTCAATCATGGGTTCACCTGGCTTTTGTGACTTTAGAGAAAGCCCAGAGGTAGAAAAACAGAGCAACATCTCACTGTGCATTTGGGATGTTGGGTGTGTGCATGGGACTGTGCATGACAGCTGCCCTTACCTCATATGGGCTTCAGGGACGTGGGACACCTCCTGCACTGATGGTTAGACTTGCTTTTGAGAATGTTCCTTTGGTCTTAGGAGCATGGGCTGGAGGGAGCAAGACTGGTGGCAGCAGACATGTTTTATGGGAGAAATTCTCCACGAGGTTTCTCAAGTCCAGTCAAAGCTGTGTCCTTTGAATTTTGTCATTGGCAAGTTTGGTGCTTGTCTAGGTAAAACCTAGGGAAATAGTGGGAATGGCTCTCTCTAGGAGGAAGACACAGGGTGAGAAGCCAAGGCTATCCTGGTCTATATTAAAAGGTATTTTTCTCTCAACTCATTGGGTCTTAAAACTTTTATCCTTAGAAGTATGTTCAACAGCAAGATAAGTGGGTCTGGCACCAAGGAGGCAATTGAAATTTTGACCATTCCCCTTTTCCAGAACCTCTAGAAGGGAGGTAAATATTTATGGAGTTAGAGCAACCCCTAGTTACTGAGTCAAAACTTCTATCTTATTACAGTGGTTCAACTCACCTTGTTGGGGAGAAATTAAAGATTAAATCAGAGTTTTCAAATATCCTGTGGGGTATATTGCTGTAAATGTGAGCATTCATATCAGATGCCTTTGGTCCAGGAAAAGAAAGGTTACTCTTTTTTTTCTCCTTGTGGAAGAATAACATTTAGACCCTACGGAGATCTCTGTCCTTTGCATTTCCAGTGTATCCTTTGTAATTGGGGTGATTCTTCTCTTTCTTTTATATTTTTTTACCTGCTACTTGGTGGATATAGTTCTTCATTGCTTTGTAAAGCATCTTTCCCTAGACTTCAGGGCAAAGAGATCCTTTGCCACTCCCTGGTTATAAAAATGATGGGAGACTCAGGACAGATCCGGGTCTGCAGAGCAATTGCTAAATGTTATGCTTATCCCTGGAAGAGCGTCGGCCATGGCTATGGAGTTGGCCTTTGTAGAAACTGGATAGAGTCTAGCCTGTTTCCTGTAGCTAGTTTGTAAAAGTATCTGCACAGTGATAGGTGTGTTCCCTGAACCATTGCTTGCATGTAAATAATGTTCCTCAGCATTTCCAGCCCTGTCCTCACTGCCTCTACAGGGCGCCTCATACATGTGGACATGTGGAGTAGGTTACCTTGGACACCAGAGGACCAGGCCTGGCCCTTTCCCTTATTTTATTTTAGAGTCATGTAAGTTTTAGATGATCTTTTCCCCATGGACAGCCAGTTTAATCTCCCTTGAGCAGCAATTCTAGCACGTTAGTGTGTGTTCATGGAATAAAGCAGTCAAGGAAGGCCTCCTGTGCATGATATTTTCATGAGATTCTGTGATTTGCATGTGGTAGGTGCTCAACAGACATTTGTTGAATGAACGAATGGACGGGGTAGAGCAAGATGCTGAGCTGGAACGGAAGGCACTAACATATTAATGGTGAGGAGCTACATAGTTTGTGAGGCACGGTGCAAAATGAAAGTTCATGGCTCCTTCTTTGAAAATTACTAAGATACTCAGGACGGCCACAGCAGAGCATTCAGTCAAGTGCAGGACCCTTCTAAGAGTGAAGCCCTTTCTGACTGCACAGACTGTATATCTGTGCACCTGGGCTTGAGGGTGATTATCTTTGAGGCCTGGGATGATGGAGCAAATATAGCCCATATTTAGAAAATTCTCTAAAATGAACATGAATACTTTGAATAAACAGAAAAGAAAGTTATTCTAAAATGAACCCATAGGATATAATCAGCTGTATGTACTCTGGACCGTGAGTGAAGAGATCTGGTTCTAACCTTCATTCTCTTTCCAGGTGACCCTTCTCGAGTCCTGTCCACTCTGTTTCTGATTTCCCTCCAGTACCATTACTGGGAGGGTAAGGAAGAGGTCGGAGGCCTCCTCCTGCCCTGTGATTCTTGGATACAAAGATTACCACCATGAACACACACCCTGGGAGTCTCTTGGACCCAA
This sequence comes from Smutsia gigantea, assembly GCA_032199065.1. Taxonomy (NCBI): domain Eukaryota; kingdom Metazoa; phylum Chordata; class Mammalia; order Pholidota; family Manidae; genus Smutsia; species Smutsia gigantea. The sequence continues at coordinate 5,729 of JAVSCE010021168.1, forward strand.
AGGTTAGAAAGCTAGGTGAGGACAAGACCTGCCGAGATTTCCTCTGAATCCCCCTTAGAAACATTCACGGCCAGGCTTTCAGGAGCATAACCCTCTCCACGAAAACATCTTCTTGCCCAGAAGCAGCTGGTCCCCAGGGCTTGGATGCTTTGTGTGGTTCTAAGTCAGCAAAGCAGAAGAGGACCAGCTCAGAAAGCTGCTGCCTGTCATTCTCACTCCACGCCAGTCGGGGTGGGTGGGGAGGGTCCATGTGTGGCACGTAGTCCCCTGTTTTCTTACAGCAATAGCATGAAGACTACAAATATTTGAGCTGATTGTACTCGCTTACATGCAGCAATGAATCATCTAGTGATGAGAGGCCTGAAATATGCTGGGATGAAATTAATGTCAATTGCAACAGAAAATGGATTCTAGCTCCCACCACAGTGAGCTTCAGAAGACGGGCCCAGAGAGCTAGGAGCCAACCAATGCTATTCTTAGTGGCAAAAAGGCCTAAACCACCAGGATTGCTTTTCTATTTTTATTTTTTTAAAAAGCTTTCTTTTCAGCCCCTCCTATGGGGGCCTTTTCTAATCAGACTTTGTCTGGCTTAGGTTCCTCCTTGACTTATTATATCTCTGGGACAAAAAAAAAATACAATGAAAAGGAAACTAGCACAAACCTTTAGGGTCTAAAGGAGAGGAAACGTGAGGAACTGTATCCAGGAAAACCATTTGAGGTTCATACTTCCCCTAAGTGCAGGATGAAGTGGCATTCCAAGGTAATATATTTTTGGGGGTGTGATACAGTTTTGAAGTTTTAACCAGCGTAACTGCTATCCCCCACCTTTTATTTCCTTTCTGCTTCTTTCTTCTCTTTCATCCATTTACTTACTGGCTTTTGTATTTAAAAAACAGGCCCTGCAGGAAATAGAAGGAACTCATGCCTAGAGATAGATTTGGGAGGATTCCTGGTGAGTCTGAGCAAGGCCTCCTATTCTAGAATCCCCAGTGAGGATTCTCTAGGCTGAGATGGGCAGACCCAGGGGGAATACACTGTGAGCTTAGTTGCTGGTGGGTCTCTGAGAAAAGTCCTGGGGCCTATGAGAACCCTCCTGAACCCTGCAGACCCCTGTAGGGGCTCTCACTCCTGCCCTAGGCCCTGGTCCTTGTGTCCTTCCACTGCTAATGGCTGGCCACCAGCTACCCATCTGGAGAGTCCTGCCCACATGCCACCCACCAGAGCACACTGGGAGACCAGAGCCCAACCAGAGTCAGCCCAGATTCTCCAGGCAGGGACATAAGCTCCAGGAGCCAGAGGCCCAGAGGGCTCCAGTAAGCTCTACAACGTACCTGAACTTAAACTTTCTCAGACGTGAAATGGGTACAGTGCAGGATGCTCAACAGGGAGGGGAGGGAATAAGTTATGAACAGATGAAGCTCCTAGCTCCGTGCTCAGCACATGGCTGCCTGCTGGAGAGGGGAGCTCACATCCGGTGCCCCCATGAGCATTCCAGTCCTCCCTGGCTCTGGCCTGAACGCTGGATGACACCTCAGCCTCACTCAGGCCTCACTGACTCCCTCCTGTCTTCTTCAGGCCCCACCCTCACTCGGGACTGAATCCACTTAAGAAACAGAGGTCTAGAGCCAGAAGCTTGGAGACCATCACAACAGTTTGTTTTTCCTCTTCTCAAAATGAGAAAGTCGTTCTGGGACTCTGAGAGCCCAGCCTCTAGAAGGTGGGCAGTGTCACGGCCAGTGGTGCATCGACCAGTCTGGTGGTTAGCAGGTAAACCCTGTGGGTTCCGGCCGATGTCCGGCCCTGAGGACTTAGTGGCTGTGGCAGCTCCCTTACCTTTGTGACTCAGTTTCCTCATCAGCAAACATGATGATAACACCTTCCTGGATTGCGGGATTGCATGAGTCAGCACAGGTAACTAGCTTGGGAGGACGCCAGGCACGCGGGATGTGTTCAGAAGTGCTTACTCTAATCGTGTCAGCTGGCTGGCTGCCTCTCCTTTCATCTTGGTTTGCCTTGCTAATCTAATTCGGCTTTCCAAGAAGGGTCAGGTCTTCTTGCTGGCCTCTCTAAGGAAGAGCCTTTCCATAAGGACTCCTGGGCCTTGGGTCCCCGTGGGTGCCCTGGCCCCTCCGCCTCTCCCTGCCGTGTCCTTGCGCCCTTCTGTCTCTGCACCTCCTGCTTCCTCAGGCCTTGGTCTCTCCATGACCTCTTATTTCTTCTTAGCGAGCTTCTTGGGATGGACTTCAGAAGCTGATTCTGAAAGAAAAATTCGAATTTGAGAGATTATTTGGGAGACAGTTCCGAGGAATCCAGGAAAGCAGGAGAGGATGTGAGGAGAGACAAGCAAGGAGGCCAGGAAAGGATGTGCTGTCAGCAAGGCACTGCTTCGGGCAACTGCAGCCTCCTCCCTTTGGGGGATTTAGGGCACCAGTGCCAAACACGTTCCTCCAGGGCGGTCTGCGTGAGGGGCAGGAGAGAGAGGCATTTATGTACCAAATCTCACTAGTCACTTTCATGGCTGCTTATGGGGGCATCAACTCTTCATCACTTCTGGCTTCCTCCATACGTTGGCCATGCACACTCCTGCAGGGAGGGTTGTGTGCTCGCCGAGAGCAGCTTTCAGCATATGGAGGTGGGGACCTAGAGGGCATGGGTGGGGGGTTGCACAGCAACTGCAATGACCCCTCACTGCTAACCGACACCCTCTCTCTCTGTCGTAAGTCCAGACATGGCACAGGGAGGGGACAAAGTGCAGAATACCTAGGAACAAAGGAGGGAAGGAGAAAGTAGGAGAGAGAATAAGAACAGGAGTATGAATCAGCAAGCCGTGCCATCTCTGCTCCATCCTTGATCTGATCAGCTGTGGCCAGGAGGGGCGATCGTGTGTTCCACCTGGGCTATGTTCATCTCATCTCAATGGCCTATTGACTGTTCCTTTTAGACATCTTTTTTAGAATTGCCCATGGGCTAGTATGATAGCAGTGGGTTTGCTCTGACAGCTTGAGGAGAAGAGAGGTGAAATCAGATAGTCTCAGCCTTGTTCTTAGTTTTCCTAGCACCGCATCAGCAAGCTACACTGAATTCCTTCCTGCTCAAAAGCTGAGGTGATGAAAAGTCCCATAAAACCCAGATGAAGCCCTGGGATAATGGCCAGCCCAGAGCTGTTGTTACACCTTAATACACGCTTCATCTTGGCTGCATCTAACCATGAGAGAAGTCACATGTGGCCGTGCTGTTTTCTTCCTTCTTTGCGAAGAAATGGAAGAGGAAGTGACAGCTTCTAGCCCCTGACATTTTTCTTGCTCCAGGGTAAATCACAGCTAGGAATGGCAAAATATCTTGGGTAAACTCTACTGGAAGAAAAATGAATCAAGATGTAATAGTCTGGAAGCAGAATCATTGTGAAGCTTGTTTGGGAAGGGCTCTTCTAGAACGATGATATTTGAACTTAAATGAGTACACAAGTCACCTGGGGATCTTGCTAAGATAGAGATTCTGATTCAGCAGGACTTAGATGGAGCCAGGGGATCTGGACTTTCCAACAAGCTCCAGAGCAGTACCCATGCTGCCAGTCCAAGGACTTTGAGTAGCAAGGGCTTCACCTTTCAGTTTAGACACAAGTGGATTCAAATCCAAGCTCTGCTGCTTCCTAGGTGGAGGGAGTTGGATAAGTTACATAACTTGTCTGAGCTTCTGTTCTTTGATACTGAGAATGGGGAACAGAATTCTTACCCTCTGGGTTGTGAGGATGTGAGTGGGTAGTGTGCACCAGTGACCACATGTGCCCCATTCCACACTATAATTACACTGCACTCTTTCCCTTCTCACGCTGGTCATCTCTTCACCCTGGGCAGTGGTGTCTGCCACATTCACTTTACAGCAGGAGGGGCACTAATTGAAGACTAGCCTGGGACAGAGGTCACCTGCTTTGTGAGAAGCAGGCTTATGCAGGGCTGTGATGCCGCCTTGGGCTGGCCACTGCAGGCAAGATGACAAGTGTGGCTGTCTTTAAGAGACAGGCAAGTGAATTCAGAGTACAAGTAGGGGCAGGAGTTGAGCCTGTTCTGGGGCATCTGGTTGGGATCTGGTCACCCCACCCTTGTCCTGCTCAGGGAGCATCCCCTAGAACCCATTTCCCGACTCTTAGTTCCTTTCTGATTCTGCACGTGGTCCCATATTCCTGTGCCTACCAGCCCATACCCCCGTGCTCAGTATACAACATTCCTGGGCTTGAGTTGTGAGGGTTACTCATCTCCGGATAGTCTTACCCAAGCAATAACTTTTTTTCTTTCTGTCAGTCTCCTCATTTCCTGGCCAATGAGCAATTCCCTCTCTGAGCCTCAGTTTCCCCATGCTGTATAATGCTGCAAGCAAGACCTACACACTTAATAACTCTTCCCCATCAATAGCTACAGAAGTCCCAACACTGCTTCTGTTTTTGTTTTCCTGAACTCCTTTCATCAGTTTTCTTTGTGCTTTATCACTGACCATGAAGATCCGGGTCCTTGCTTTTGATCCTACTTCACTTCCAGGTCCTATAGATGTAGGGCTGCCACATTCACATACAATGGTGCCCCTGGAGTTGTGCAGTGCACAGCCTGCACAGATACACTTTGGAGGCTTGCGTGGACCTACTGTTTTGGAGAGAGTACCACCCCATGCTCTAGGTTCCAAACTCGTCCCATACCCACTCCCAGATCTGAAGACCCCAGTGTGGTGTAAGCTCCTGGCTTTCCCTCAGCCTAAGGAGTTGAGTTCCAGAGTGAAGCTAGGGGAGGCCAGGCTAACACCAAAAGAGGTAGGGTACAAGTTGCATGTACACGAAGCCAGATGACAAAACCAGCACTCAGTACTGTAAGCCTTTTTTGAACCTTACACCTCAGGCTTCATGTTGTAACTCAGTATTCTAATAAGTATTAGGATTTGCTATTCTTCAGAAAGCTCTTTTGCTCAACCTAGAAATACCATCTTAAATCAGTTAATTTTGGTCAGTAGATTTCAAGCTTTTGTCTATGTTGTATCCAGAGCAAGGAGGCAAATAGCAACGAGGCCTCCATCAGCCTCAGTGCCTAATGCCATTTCCTTTTGGTGGAGTTTGCTTTAACAGCTTTGTTTCAGTGTCGCTGTTTATGTTTCAACATTTGTTCTTCAATGTCATTGTTCTTGCCAGCAAGGAGTCCACAGGATCACCCACCGTATTTCATGCTGGAGTTACGTAAATGAGACTTGATGGGTTAATCATTTTTAAGGTAAGAAACAGGAATGTACAATCTTATTTTCTGGCTAAAGGAAAATCTTATGGACGTGTGAGCAAGGGGAAGAAGAATTGTGTTCTGTACACGGAAAACAGAACCACACGCATGCAAAGACTCCCCGCTGTCTGGAGTAAGAACAGCAAACACATGGCATGTATGCTGCGGGCGTCTGGGGCTGGTTGGGGCTCGTGCGTGAAAGCTGAATGGGTGCGTTTCTTCCCAACTCTGCCTTCAGTGACATCATGTTGGTGCCTTTAAATTGGCCATGGTGGGAGCATTTTTACTCTGGAAATTGGCCGGTGACACAAATCAGGGCTTTTCTTCTTTTTAGAGAACAGTTGTTAAATATTTACTAGCAATGTCGCTAAGAATGGATTACCACTTCTCCCTCCTCACCCATGGCAGAAAATACTGATGGATTCTAGACCATTTCCCCCTTTTGAGCACAGATGAGCATCCTAATGTTTTCTAGTACATCTTCCAGGCAGCAATTACCAATGAGTTGGTGCCAGCTCAGGGAATAAAACTCAGTAAAATCTACGTACCTTGGGTCAGTGTGTCCTGCACAGAGCCTCTAAATGGGTAGAATCATAGACCTCACACTTGTGAATTTTGGATAAGTCTTTAAAATGTCCCCAAATGCTTTTTTGAGCACATGATAACTGACTTCTTATTTGGTTAAGAAAGGACAGAAAGCAAACAATAGCAATAAAATACCTTCCACTGTCTGTATCACAATCATTTCATTAAAGAAGGAAATCTTAACACCACCCTCCAGATATCAACTATATAATCTTAGAGGCAATTCCATTGAAGTGAATAAATACTGCTTCGTGTTCCTCATTTGCTCATTCCAGTGTAAACTTTCTCTTGGACCAGCCTAAAGTCTATGGACACGTGTTTGGGAACAACAGGCTCTCAGAGTTCCAGGGACATTGCCTGAAGCCAGCGATTACAGTAGCTATGCTCTCTACTTGGCAAAGTAGAAGAGATGATGAATGAGATGAGGCATGTGAAAACACTTTCCATAGGGTGAAGAGTTTTACAAAATATGACAATCTTGCCATTTCGTAACCACTTTGCTTCACTGGTGCCCCGTGTCTCTCCAGCGGGACTAGCCACATAGAGAGTACTGCGCCACGCTAGTGGAAATTTAGAATGTAACCAAATCCCCGTATTTTTGTTGTTTGCTTTGTGAAGATGGGTCTGTTTATATACTGGATTATCTACAATATTAGGAATAAAATCAGTGAATTCAAGAAAGGGGATCACTAAATTATTCCTTCACTCGTTTATTCAGCTGATGTTTCTAAGGTACGTGATGAACACCTTTTGCGACATCCTCCCCACCCCCTCACCAGCCTCATTTCCTTGAGTCTGATTCCTGCCACGTGGCAGCTCAGTTTATCACACTAAGAGGGAAAGCTGCCCAGGTCACTCCCGTCCTTCAGGTCCTCAGTAGCTCACCTTGTGTTCAGGGGACTCCCAGCTCCTCACGTGACACGCGAGCCCCTTTCCCAGTCAGCATTCATCTGCTCCCCAGTGTGCACCCTCCTGGCTCTCCCGGGGGCACCTCATCCTGCAGATATGGCCGGCTGACTTTTCTTCCCTGACACTTGTTCTCTCTCTCATCTCTTCTCCTTGGTGAGACTATGCTCTCTTCCCAGATTACCCACACGTTTGAGCGGCTCACTCCATGTTTCAATCAGGGACAGCCTTCTTAAGAAAGTCATCTGAGCATTTGCTGGGTCTATACCCCAGTGACAGCACACATCTTGCTAAACCCTCTTGTTCATTTCCCAGACCCTCCTGCTTATCTCAGAGCTGGTTATTGAATCAGTATCGAAGAACTGGAGCTCAGAAGTCACTCGATAGATTTCTTCATTTAGCATTCCCAAAATAGAGATGAAAGCACAGAGAGGGACAGAAAATTGCTTGAGGTCACATAGCAAGTTAATGGCAAAGTTGGAACTGGTTTAGGTATCCTGATGTAGCCTGTCCAGCTCCTGCAGCTCAGAAGCCTCAGAGCTGGAATTTGAATCCAGTTATGTCTAAATCCTAAGGGAAATCCCTTGCTACTTGCAGCATGGGCTCTGCTACAGAGCTTGTTAGAAAATCCAGATTCCCGGGCTTCACCTAAGATTTGCTAAATCAGAATCTGTATCTTGGCAAGATCACCAGGTGAACTGTGTGCTCATTTAAGTTTGGATATCATTGTTCTAGAAGAGCCCTTCCCAGACATGCTTTAAAATGATTCTGCTTCCAGACTAATTGCATCTTGATTCATTTTTCTGCTGGTAGGGTTTGGCCAAGATATTCTGCCATTCCTTGTCACATAGTAGGTGTTGAAGCATTTGTTGAATGAATGAGCAGGTGTACACTAAGCAGAAAAAGAGAAAGAACATTCCAGAGGAAGGGAATACTGTGAGTAAAAATAAGCCATTGTTGGGGAGGATGTCATGTTGTGAGACGAGGGAAACGGCTAGGGTGTCTGGGAGAGAGGAGCTGGGTCTGGGCAGGTAAGACTGGAAAGGTAGCTTGGAGTCAGCTCCTGAAGGATCTGGAATGTCATGTCTGGGGACTTGGACTTCATTTTAAGCAGCACAGAGGTTTTGGGGCAAGGGGGTGCAAACAACAAGCTTGTCTCTTAAAAGAATATTCTGGAAGCAGACACGGACCATGGAATGGTGGGGTGGGGCAACTGGAGTCAGGCACGCCGGTGACGGCTGTTGGGTTGAACTGTGAAACGGACAGTGATGATCTCATCTGGAGTAAGGTACTGGCAGCAAGAGTGGAGAGTGGGAGCATTTGAGTCTACAGTTCTGCACACAGAGCACACGGAGAATCCCAGAAGCAGCTTTGGGACATTAAGAGCAGATGTTCCTTTGCGGGATGTGGCAGAGGCGGTGATCAGGTGTGCTGTGCTTGGGAGGCCTGAGATATAAATTGGTACTGCTCTGAAAAATCATCCGAGGAGTCCGACTGTGCAGTCAACATGTAGCTGGTTTTATTGGGAACAAGCAGCGACGTTTAAGCGGTGTGCATTCTCCGAGTTTGTAGATTTGGAACATATTTTGATGTTTCCCTTTGCCTGCTGTCCATTAGGAAAATGTAACTCTTATAAAAGCAGTGCTATTGCTTGGAACATTTTTCATTAGTGCAAATTTGTTTCAAAATTGACTGCAAATTATATTGCATTTTGTTTGAAAGAACTTCCGGAATTAAAATAGGAAGCCAAGTATGCAGTACTCAGTGTGAAGCAGAAGTTCATTTACCTGAAATTATGAGCGTGTTCTTCTCCCTGCGTGTATAGATGGCATCTCCTATGTAAAGGATTTCAAGTGCTGGAAGTTGCTTTACTGATTATTTTGTTCCCAAAATGGAGAGGAAAGCACAGAGAGGGACAGAAAATTGTCAGAGGTCACATAGCAAGTTAATGGCAAAGTTGGAACTGGCTTAAGTCTCCTATGTAGCTTGTTGATGAGGTTGGAGGAAAAAAAATGTGTTTCTGAATTTCCATTTCATAGAATTTTCAGTAGTTGTTTCTTTACAGAAGAACATTAGGAAATAACTTAGCATCAGACAGATTCCAGGAGGGATCTAAAGAGAAAATATGCCTGGAGATACCCCCCAGTTCATGACACCAAAGATTCTAGAAAGGGCGGCATGGCCACCATGCGTTGTATTTTTCAGTGTTTTTCACAACAGTGGCCTACTATAGTCCTACTTCTTGATCAAATCTAATTTCATGAAGGCAGTTTTATTGGACTTCGACATACCTTGCACAGGTAAGCCCTGGGATGAGTACTAAGGCCAGAGCCAAGGCTTCCATCTTCCTCACCCACCGTGGACAATGTGTTGCCAAGCTCTGTTGATTTACCTCCCTGAGGTCTCTGGAATATACCTTCTCCACTGCTTCTCCTCTGCAGCTATCCCACACCAAGCCCAAGTTCAACACCCTCACTGGGACCATTGCAGTAGCCCACTGCTCAATCGCTTTCATACCTTTCTTGATTAAAACAACAGTCCAGTCCCCCCACAGCAGAGAGATTTAGTTTTTTTTTCAAAACTCAAACCTAATCATGTCCACCTGTTACCCCATCCAAAACCCTCCCCATGGCCTGGGCCTGGTGTAGTTTGGCCCCTCCCAGTCCCCAGCCTGCTCACCTTCCAGTCCTTTTCCCATTCTCCCCTCCGGCCCATAGGGTTCCCTTCAGCCCATATTTGCCAGGTGCCCTCCTGCTGCGGTCTTTTGCACAGACTGCCTGCGCTGCCCCCAGCCCTCCAACCTGCCTTTGGCTATTTAATGCCAACTCATCCTTCAGACCTCAGAACTTCCTTCCTTTTTCATGTAAATCTTTTGCTGTTCCTCAGATTAGATCAGCTTCACACGTGACTCCCCGGCACAGTCCCTGGGTCCACGCTGTGGTGGATGAGACTGGGGGACTGTCTCAGCGCTTGAGTGCTGGGCGTGTGGCGGTGAGTCTAGAAGGGTCCCGGCCTTATCTCACCTGATGGTTTTAATGTCTGAGGTTCAGTTCTGGGTACCCAATGTTCTCTTTACTCCTGAGCAACAACATAAAGGCAGAACCTTTCTCGGATCCCTCTGTTGGTTTTTCAAGACGTTCCTGTTACATTACTGACTGTCTTGGCTTTTTCTGTGGCCACGTCTGAGGTTGTATAGAAATCTTATCCAAGCAGCCAGAGTAGGACCTGGGGAAGTGGGGAGGATGAAGTGGGCAGCCCCAAATTTCATTCATCTTTTATCCCACATTCTCGCCAACACTTGAGGCAGAAAAAGCAGGAGGCCTCCTGGGGTCCTTGTAATTTGCTCTTGGATTTTGGGCTCCTGAAGCTCCCAAGCTGAGCTGTCTCTGCTTCTCCCCCACCCCATCCTCTGCAGATCACCACACACGCATATTAGCAGCACATGCTCTCTCCTGCTTTCGCAGGGAAGATGGGCAAGGACGTGTCATAACTCAGTGTCTTCCTTCTGCTGTGGCCAGCACACCCTGCTGGGAGCTCCGAGTGTCTTAGCAGTTGAAAGAGCGAAATGAAATGGCGTAAATGAATTTGCTATAGCAAATGCCCCACTCCTTTAGTTTATGATTTGGGATCACATTTCACTCAATTCTGCCAAGTCACAGAGTGATTTGTGATAACACATTCTGGAGATAATTTAGCAGAACCAAAATGTTATTTGAATGGGGTTGCAGAAACTCCAGCTCTAAAGAGTCCCCGCAGGGGGCTCTGTTCAATGCAACAACTGCTTATTTACTGATTACCCTTTGGGAAGGTGGACCTGACCTCCTCTCTGCTCTGTCCTTTCCAGGTTGGCCTGCCAGACCCTCCTTAATCCCTTATTCTCCGCTGCCTCAGGCCCTGAAATGGTCTCCTGTTTCCCTCTGAAATGATCACCACAATGATGACAGGAGTTTGCATTTATCAAGTGCTTATATAGGGCAAATACTGTGTTTATTTGCTTCATCTCATTTAATACAACCACCCTACAATAGGTAGCTCTTACTACCTTTACTTTATAGGAGAGGAAATGGAAGTTCTGAGAGGTTAATTGGCTTCCTGGAGGTTAACTATGGTGGTGGAGCTGGGATTTAACTCCACGTCTGTCAAAATCCCAAAGGTTGCAGGAAGCGTTGTGGCGATAAGGCATAAAGAGAGAACAGGTGGAGGCCTGGGCCTCTGCCTTGCAGAAGAGGCAGCACGAGGGGTGCTATGGGGCTGTGGGGCTGTGTGGGGTGGTAGGGCAGATATTAGTTCTGTAAAATGAAGGAGTTTTCCAGCGAAATGAAGGGGCCCCTTTCCCAGGGCGAACAAGGCTGTACCGGAGCTGCCCGGGACGTTGGATGGCACAGAAGCTAGGATTCTTTCTAATCCTCAGATTCTGATTCTCTTACACACCACGGTTCCACTCTCAAGGTCCCAAGGATGCAGTTGGACCACATGTGGTGCAATTGATTTTTCATGTCTTACACAGCATGTCCATCACGACGGGATTACAGCACTGCCCTTGCTGTTGATGGTGTCACTGGGCACCATTAATTGAGTTTGTGATGGCAGCCAAGGGGAATGGGTGACGGGCTTAAAAGCCACAGGGCTTTCCTTAAGAATCTTGCTAACCTCGGGTATGTTCCTAAACTCGAACTCCATTTTCTCCTTTTCTTTCAGCACAACAGTTAAGAGCCTGAGGATCAGAAATTGACAGGACTTGTTTAAATCTGACTCTGCCACTTACCAGCTGTGTGAACTTGGGCAAGTCATGTCATTTCTCTGAGCCTGTCTCCTGCCTCTAAAATGAAGTTTACAATGGCTATGCTATGCGTCGCTCTGCAGACAAAATGATAAAATGCAGCTGACGTATTTGGCATGGTGCTTGGCACACAATATATAACCTATAAAAGGTTATATACTTTTGTCATTACTGTGCTTTACTCCGTGTCAGTCACTATGCAACACACCACCTATTATTATTCCTGGTGCTCACAGTGACATAAATTATCTTCATTTAAATAAATGATCTGCAGGCTTCGAGAGGTTAAGTCGCTAGCCTGAGGTCATTGAGCTCAAAGGGTGACCTTTAATCTCCATGTCTTCAGCTTCGGCTCTCTTGCTGTGCCTACAGGGCGCACCTTGCGTGGTTACACCGCCTGCTGGAGGCTGGTAATCTCCCACACACGCTATGCCTGGAGATGTCCACTGATGCGTTCTGACAGAACTGGCAGGCGCCAGGACCCCATCATCTCCGTCATTCTTTCCTCTGCAGCAGAGGGACCACGTTCCTTCCTCTCCTCTGGGTCCCAGTCTCCCTGCATGTGACATAGGAGGTTTAGACCAACCAGATGTCCGCAGTCCCTTTCTCACTGGCACCTGGCTCTTGAATAGCACTAAGCATGTAGTAGGTAGTCTGTGACTCTTCACAGTAGTACTAGCACTTGGGTAAGGCAAGCAAGGCCCCAAGGGCACAAGACTGAAGGAGGCACGCACTGGGAGGGCTGCGCCAGCAGAGGGTTGGTGTCTGGGCATGTGTGCCTCCTGACATCTGCCCCTGGCATCTCTTTTCTCCCCTTGGGCACAGTCCTGCTCACAGGATAGGCCCAAGTATTAATGACTTGATGGCCAAAGCAGATTTTCTTTTGTCTTTTTAAACACCAGTGATATGTACACTGATATTTTTAATAAGAATTGGCTGGTACTTTGAATAGCTCTGCTCAGAAAAGACATTCTTGAAAAAGGCTATTATTCATCTAGTTATATATTTTAGGCTTCTGGGGAAAACAGTAGGGGTATAGGTTTGTAAGAAATAGCAGGGATGTAAAGGGAAATGATGAAATTCATGTAACAGCCATTAGATTAGCCAAGGAGATCATTTCCAATGATACAGTCATTATTTGTACAAGTGTCTCCCCCCCAAAAAAGCAGATCAACAGAATTTTCACACTTACTTCTTTGGTTTAATTGTCTATTTGTTTCAAAATGAAAGCTAATTAAAAGATTATTTTCATATGCTTTAATCACACTACAGCTAACTGTTGGAAAATTTGCAATTAATTGATGCAACAGTTGACATAAGAATGCATTTTTTAAAAATAACATCACTATCTGAATACACAGAGTAAAGCAATTAGTCCTTCATTAGTTCTGAGTTATTTCAAATGCTTTGAAATACTTGTGTGTTTAATGTTTAATCATCAAAGAAATATATCTGGCAATGGTGCTAGCTCCAGCATCATGAATTAAGTATCACCCCTTGGGAACGGGGAGAGTTCAGGAAGAAAAATGGCAGCCTCCCTGGGCCTGGCCTCGGGCACATTCTTCCTTTCTCTGGGCACCCACACAATGAAGGCTCTTCTTAAGGTGCTAGTACTTCTCCCATGCCTGTCACTTCCCACCCAGCACAGCGGTGCCTGCTGCAGTCAGTTACCTTGGAATGGAGCTGACCGGGAGGGACAGCCCCTGAGTCTGGAGGTCCCTACTGGAGTAGGGGTGTTAGAGGGGAAGTCAGGGGTGCAGGGGAAGGTGAGGGAGGGACGACACATTGGCAGGTTGAATGCAGTATCTAGAGGGTGGTGACCATCACTGGGCAGGACGTCACTGGAGGTGACACAGAGGCGCAGAGGGCACAGAGAATGGGTAGTGCGCATACTTCCAACCACAGCAAAGCTTGGCATGGAGGTGCTACCTGGCAGGAGAGCTTCAGAGGTACATAGACGTCAAGAGGCTCTTAGGCAGACAATGCGTGTGGCTTTAGTGCATGAGTAAGAGTCAAAGGGAGCTGTTCAGATCAGCAGTGAGATTCCGTCCCAGGAATATCCTTATGGTCATAGTTCCCCTGAAACAGTAGAAAATACATCAAAAGACTGCAAGTATTCGTCTTCTAGGGACATGGCCATAGACCATACATGGGGGTTCATATCTGGGCTTTGTACTGAGTTCTGTGCATACATTTTCTTATTTAATTCTCATAGTAGCACATCGAAGCAAGCATGTATATGATCCTTACTCTAAAGGTAAGGAAACTGAGGCATGGAGAGATTAAGTGATGTAGTAAACTGGAGCTATTCCTCATACCTATCTCATTGGCTTATGGGGAAAATAATATATGATATTTCCTGTAGTACAGAGGAAAGTGTGGCTTACAGGTTAGAAGATCTACCCAAGGGTGCATACACACTTGATAAATATTAACTCCAAATTCACTCAAGTCTCAGCGTGGGGGTGACAGTTCTGCAAGTGCACCATGGGCCTGCAAACGCAGAGGAGCAGCCGTGCTTTCATGGGAGGCATCAGTTAGGATGGAAGAATTATGGAAGAAGATGTACCTTCCATGGGCCCCAGATCATGTCATCTCTTCTTAGCAAAACCAGTAAGGATTCTTCAACTCAGGAATTAAAAATAACAGAAGCCTGAGACTGGACCAGTGACAACACACAAATTCCAGACTTTGCATACCTGCAGATGGGGGATGAAGATCTCAGGGAGTGCAGGGGAGGGCAGGCCTGGGGGTAGTTGGGCATGTTGACAGGGAGCAGTGGAAGGTGCCTCGGGGGTCTGTCTGTCTGTCTTTCATGGCACACACAGAAGACCTAACTCCTCTAGCCAAACCGTGTGTTTCGTCCTCAGTGCAGACTCTCCTGTAAAGCGTGGTCCTCCTCTCTGTTCTTAGGGAGCTTGGAGAGAGACTAACAAAGAGAGATATCTGGCAATGCACTGTTGTGAGTGAACAACAGAGATGTGTCTCACACCGGAGAAGTGCAGCTGGGGTAGCTAAGTGCATTGGGAAACCAGAGTAGGCATGACAGAGGAGTGGAAGCACAGTCATTGTCTTGAATTTTCCATGGGGAAGAATTGGTGGGGTGGGCGGAAGGGGGAGGGAACGTTACAAGGTTAGGAACCACGCGGGCCAAAGACTGGGTCAGGAGAGACTGGGTTAGGTCAAAGACTATGTGGATTTGGGGGCTGTGTGAGTTCTTGAGCTTAATGGGGGTGTAGGAAGCATTGGCAGGACGGGACTGAGCTGATGGCTCAAGACCAAGAAGGCGTTGAAATTCCATCCAGCTGAGAAAGCCTGGATGTCCTCCTACAGTCAGCAGTCTGGAAGCCAATAAAGATTTGTAATCAGGGAAAGGGAAAACCAGTGTATTTCACAGGAGATCAGAATAAGAACAATGTTTGTGGGGTGGTGAAAGCCCAATCCAGTGAAGTGAGTTGCTTCCTTTTTCTTTAAGCATCACTTATTTTTATTTATTTATATATTATATTGTTCTCCCTCTTTATTTTTACAAAGGAGGGAGGATACACATACTCTGCATTAGCTCACACAAACAAACGCAGTGCCAATGCTAAAATAAGTAACGGAGGGAACTGAGGCACAGATTAGAACCTCTGAGAGCGTGGGCTCCATCTGATTGGAAGTGGGCTACAGGGAGAGGACTGAGATCCCCAGAGGCCCAGGCCAGGGTGGAAACAGAATCAAGTTCCCAGTCCATAGTGGCTGCATGACATAGTCAAACTGGACTCAACTTTTCCTGATACAGAAGAGGAAAGACTCTCACGGGTTCACCAAAAGAAGTCCTTCAAGAGGAATTTCAATAAACTATTTATTATTGGCTCTCGTAACATGGGCTGATGGGATTTTACTGAAGTTCAGTGTAGCACCAAAAATCCTAAAGGCAGCGGAGCAAAAGAACATTACCCACCTGGGCGTGCAGATTTCTCTCCATCTGGCTTGATCACAGAATAAGAGTTAGGCTGACCGGATGGCTTTTGTCCTTTTAAGGCATCAGCATGCATTTCAAAAAAGGAGATTTCTTACAAGTACCCCAGTATCCCATATGTAGCAGATCAGACCTGGCATTCTTTGGATTGGGAGAGAGGCAGGGGATTGGTTTCTAGGGAGCCTCAGGGACACCCCCCAGGAATTTCAGGGCTCTGGGGAAGATAATCCTAAAAGCTGCTGATTTTCAGGAGTGATGGACAGCATGCCCTTCAGGCAGTACTCTATAAATATTATTCCTCACAGTTGGGGTTTTGACAAAGATTGGAAGGTAGTGCGTTTGGGTGGAGATATGCCAGGCAGATGTCCTGTGCTGCTGATTGCAGCTGATTTCTCAATCACTGGCAGGCAGGAAAGGGGAAAATTCTCCAGGCTCACCTAGTCTCCAGGCCCAGGTCTCAGAGGCTCCTGCCTCGGAGAATTTAAGGCCCTGAACGTGGGCTTTACCATCCCCACATAAGCCCTGACGCAGCGCAGTCTCAGGCTGACAAAAGTCCCTCAGGACCAGGTTGCTCTAGATCTTTTTAATTGTTTCTTGACGTGCGTTTTAAGCTGTCACACTGAAATGTGATTCCCATCTCTGTTTATCTAATGTCACCGGGGGAGGCACTTGGAGAATTGTTTTGACTAGACATCAACCTGCAAACGCTCTCTCGCCCCTCAGCTGTCTCTCCACCTTCTGAAGCAACTCTGTAGCTGCCGAGCAACTGGCAGGGACTTTGGCAGCAACAAAAAAAGGACAGACCTTGGGGAAAGCAAGCAGCTGGCTGGTTTTCCATGCTGCTTACTGGTCCTAGAGATTCTGCTGCACTTACCACACACTTGCTCCATGCCAGGCACGGAGACGGTTGGGGGAGATGCCCAAGGAAAGGCGGGTATGCATACTCTTAGGGGGCTCGTGGTCGGGTAGGAAAGCCAACGCTCCGTGTGTATACTTTTCTTATGTCAAGGAAAACCCCATGTGTGTGCTGCAGGGCATATGCACTTTGTGCTGGAGGAGCAATGGGGAGATCACTCTTTACCCTTCTGCACCCTGCACTCTGCCCTGGAAGCTGAATTACATGAGTGACGTCAGTGAGTGCTCTGCCTGCTGCTTCCAACTGGGTCCACCCAGTGGGGAGCCCCCAAAAGAGTCTGGAGGGAGGTCAGAGAGTGCAAATCATCAGTGTCAACATTGTCAGTAAACAATGCTGATTCGTTGGTGCCAACCAGCCCCACATGCCTTGGAATGCGCAACACTATTAACCAGTATGTTTCGTGCCTGACCGAGGCTCTGTGTCCTACAGGTAGTTTTGCAAAATAGCTCAGGCCAATTCTGTGTATCTGAAATTTAACTCTCACAGCCATGAGTGAGGTCACAGTATTTATCTGCCTCCCTGCCAGTTTGCCTCTCAGCTGGCTGTGTCCTTCGCCTGAAGATCACTGTTCCTCCCGGGGAAGCTGACTCACCCTCTGCCTCTCTCCCTCTCAGGTGTCTAGTAACTTCTCCCTCCCCTCAGCCCTTTGCTCCTAGGGGTGGAAGAGTTCTGCTGCTAGCAGGACTCAGGCTATTGTCCTATCATTTTAGGATCCACACCTTTGATCATACCCCCTTCAAAAATAACCCTCCCCGAGTCACCCTGTTTTCAGTATGCAGTCTTTCTTGTTGGGACCAGGACTGATTCAGGGAGGGTGGATCAATTCCAAAAACAGAAAGGTGGCTTTTCAAGGGTTGAGTCTTAAAGGAAAGTAGAATATGAGTAGGGGGAGAGTAGAGTTCTTGCTCAGTGGCGTGTCAGCAGTTGTGCCTGGAGCTTAGTCTACAGAATCCACTTTCCCAGTGGCATCATAGGCAGGAGTGCTCCAGCTGAGGACAGCCACGCTAGGAGAGGTCATCAGAGAGCATGCATTCCTGCCTGGCAGGGACGGGGCTCTGCTTCTGCTCAGTCCACCTTCAAGGCCTCTGAACCATCCATTACTCCCTGCTGCCCCCTCCACCCATCAGAGATTTATATCAAAGCCCAAATTGGAGGGGGCAGGAAGGCCTGACAAAGCGGGGTGATGGCTTAAAGACTCCAGGGAAGATAAGAGGTGACCTTGGCAGGTTCTGTACCTTGGAAGGCTTGGTCATATGGTTGAGGAGCAGTACAACTATGTGGAAGTGGGGATCTCAAGCCCCAGAAATATTTCTTAAGTCATTCAAAACCTTTCAATAGCCTTGGGTTCCTTAACTTCCAAGGATAATGATAGCATCTACCTCTGGGGTTGTGGTGAGAATTGAATAAGACAAGGCATTTCACAGTCTAATCCACATTTTGTGTTCATCAAATATTAGTTGTTGTTGGTAAGCAAGATGTGGCAGGTGTGGCTAAGGCAGCTGAGAAAGGAGAGATAAGAGCAGTAAGATTTCATGGCAAGAGAAGTCTTAGAATGGAGTATGGGTAAAATTGCAGTATTTCCAGAATCTCTCCTGGCCTTAGTGCATCTCCATATCAATAGGTGTTTCCAAGGGATAGAGAGAAGTAGTCCATCTCTGTATCAATAGGTAATTACAAGGTTGAGCAAGGGCATATCTGGACCAGAAAGGTTGGGTGGGGTCCCTTCTTCTGCAGCCAGGTCATGAGAGACATGGGGAAGCAGAAGTTGATGACTACTTGTAAGCAATAAACAGGTTTCTCCTACTTTATTTCTCCCTTTGACTGATTTCGGTTTCAAAGGTAATTTGCCCTGGGCTGGGGAAATATTTCTCCCCCAGAATTGTAGGAATGTGACCAAGTACCAGAGCTGGAAGGACTTTTAATTATACTTTGGTGTCAGTCTCCCTGTAGGGAAAATGGAAGTTCCTTGGCCTGGGTCCTCACCCGACAGCCATTATGTGCGTGTGATGAGGTAATACTTAGTCTACTGCTCGGGCACGTGCTTGCATACCTGTTGGCAATAAGCCATTACTGCCAGTATTGCTCTAAGAAGAGTTCTGC
Organism: Smutsia gigantea; assembly: GCA_032199065.1. Lineage (NCBI taxonomy): Eukaryota > Metazoa > Chordata > Mammalia > Pholidota > Manidae > Smutsia > Smutsia gigantea. The sequence continues at coordinate 24,232 of JAVSCE010021168.1, forward strand.
CTGGTGCTAAGAGCAGAGGGCAGCAGGAGAGCAGATCCTAGAGAAAAGAGCCAGAGAGCAGGAGAGAGGAGGGCAGAGCCTGTGGCAGAGGCTGAGCCATGGGTGGGGACAGAGACAGAGGCAGAGGGTTCTAGTTCTCAACCTACTGCCCTGAGAATAAAGCTTGGTATGAGCCCATTTTCATCCCCAACGTTCCATTGTCCTTATTTGGTCTCACTGAATCCATAGTAAACTTGCCCAGGGCTGAAACCCTCAGGCAAGACACTCCCCATTCTCAGATGAGTAAAATGAGGCCAGCATAGAGAGGAGGCTTACTGAAGGCCACCCAATCTTGATGGTACGACCCGGACTTGAACTCGCAACTCCTATTTTCTGTTGTAAGCCTCTTTCTCCAGAGCTTTCCATGGAAATACCTCCACTGATTTATTCACCTCAAGGGTTGTGTGGCTCTTAAGACTTGTTAATGTCATTATGAAGAATATTTAAGAAAATTGTACCCATCAATCATGCCAAATTCATTCTTGGAAAGGCAGGAACAATAGTTGATTTTGCACTGGGTTAGAAACATAGCCAGTCACGCATCCCATAGGAGGTGGACGGTGGGGGGAGGCAGGATTAATTAAGACGCTGCCTTTCCTGACTCCCGAGTTTATATTACATCCTCTGTATCAGACTTCTTCAGCTGTTTCTTAGCTGAAATTCAGGGCTGTGGCTTCAAACAAAGCCACTGGCACCACACACTTCCTTGCTCCAAGAAGCCCTATCTTTGTGGCTAACTCATACGGTGTCAGTTGTTAAAAAGTGTCAAGGGACAGAAAAATAGTCTGGGATGTTTCATCTGGAAAAACAAACTCACACACAGACAAACAAGGGGACAATTAGTTTTTGTTGGGCTGATGCCAGCAGGATCTTTGTCATGTAGTGGAAGTCTGTAGAATTTAATAGGATTATTGTAGGGTGAGGAAGTCCATTTGGAGAGGAGAAAAAAACCAGAGGAGTAAAACATGCCTGTATTATGTCCGGATTTCAGTATCCTCAGAGACCAGAGACCACCAGGGAGACCAAGTCATGTATGCAAGAGCAAAGGGCGTTTATTACGGGCTTAAGCTCGGACTCCCAGCATTTACACCTAGGTAGTGGAGGTGAGCTGAGAGCCCCGGACAAAGGCGGGCAGGATTTTTATGGGCGTTGGGAAGGGGGGGTTACAGGAAACTGGGACATAGACACAGCAATCCAATCATAGTTACACAACATTATTGACGACAATTCCAGCCATACATATATCATTTGGAGCATCCGTTACTTTTGGCGGGATCCAATCACAATATTTAAGGTATCTTTGAAATTAACCAATTACAGAGTGAGCTTAGGGTCTTGTCTGATGACTAACAGGTTACCTTTTTGCTTTTTGCAACAGGGTCTTATCTATATCTCCTGCCCGCAGACCCCATCCTCAGGAATGTAGGGAGGCTTTCAGCTTCTCCTGATTGGATGGCAGGAGGGTGGTTACATGCTTTGGGCAATATGTAACTACCTGATAGTTTCGGGGAAACTGAAACTTAGGCCTTCTAGTTTCTGAGGCTCCTTGATGCCTGTCATGGCGTTAGTTTGGTTCTTTCACCTGCACACAATTTTATGGAGACTTAAAAAAAAAAGAAAAATCCAACCTAGAAGAAAGTCACCTGATAGTTTTGAAATAATATCACCCATCACCAAAAGCAATTGTAATGTTAACAAACTACCATTAACTGTGAACCAGTTCTTATTTTAGCACTCTACATTTGCCATCTCATTTAATCCTTGCAGGGCTACAAGGCACATGTTATTTCTACTTTGATGGTTAAAGACACCAGGGCCCAGAGGGGCTGAATATCTTATGCAAAGCAAACGAAGCAGGAAAAGGTGGGGTTGGAATTTGAGCTTCATTCCAAGTCCTCTTCGTCATTTTTGCCTCCAGTTAAGTGCCCTGGGAGCATAGGTAGGAATCATAAATGCAGCTGAGATACAAGGAGTAATGTTGCCAGTGTGGATAACTTGAGCAGGGCAAAGGTGTAAACTGAAGTCTGTGGATTAATCCAGGGTCCCAAATCAAACATGTCCACGGATGAGATGGGTCTGGAAGTGGGCCATGCAGACCATGCCATTCTAATGGAAATACATTCACTGTTGCCTCAAAAGTTGGCGTAAATGCCTTTGAAAGCGTGGCTTCCCTCATCAAACATCTACAGAGGCTTATTTTCTAATTCTTCTCCCTGCTCCAGATGCCCAGCAAGAGTTGGCCCTCAATATGGGCTTGCTGATCTATCGACCACATGATTGATTGATCAATTGTTATATTTGCGTCTGCATGGTTTGGAGCTTACAGCTCTAGGTGGGAATTGATTTTAATCTTCACAGGTTAAAAACAAAAGCTATGAAATCCTTTACAAGAGATGATGATGAGACACAATCTTATTAAAGAGAAACAGACGATTTATCATTGCTCCACAGCTTGAGGCCCAATGTTTTGTGTATTCTTGCCAGGGTCTCAGTGTCTTGTTCAATATCTAATTTATTTGAAGTTTTATTAGGGAGGAGCATCTTCTGCAATTCTTGTCTTCAATTTTCAGAGTAGTTAAGCAGCAAAATTCACTCACAGGAGAGGATTTGGTGGCTATAAAGCATTTAGTCCACAAAAGGGGTCACATATCTATTTTCTCTGAACCTGGTGCCATGACCATTTTCTTTGGAATTTAACTTCTTATGGGCTTTTTTTCCCTGACCATTCTTTTGTTTTTATGTTGTTACCTTGATTTTAAAGTATTTCTTTTCCCCTTGTAAGTACTACAAGTGTTGTTTAGCAAAACTTACCATTTAATGCATTTCACAAGCTAATTAAACCTAAGAGCACACACAAATTGGACCCTCTGGCCAATAAGTGCTCACCTCATACGGCTTAGTCAGGAGTTGGCCTTGTTCAGAATTCATCACAGGAGGGCAGAGTTTCCAGGAGGAAGGCTACTACTGCACTGAGGTTGGGCACATATGATTGGTTGGTCCCATCCTGCTCCCTATCACCTGGTCACAGTGATTGGTTCTGAGAAAGTGGGTGGGGCATGGGATTCATGCATAGCCTATCAGAATCATCTTTAGGTTTAGTAGGTAGGCTCTGAGAAAGGTTTTCTTTCTGCCAGGTTTAGCTAATCTGGGAGAGTCAAGAGCAAGCCTGATGATACCCACCTTTCTAGTCACACGGGGAAATTGTGCCTGAGAGCTGAAGAGGGGAAGGTAGAGCTCATAGATGGGATGAGAGCCGTAACTGCTGTGAGATTCATTAGTTCCTCATTTATGTGACTCAGTGAATTCCTTCTTCACTCTAAGCTAATTTAAGTTGTGTCTCTGCCACTTATAATCAAGAGACTTAACCAATATAGGTAGGCTTATTTCCTCCGTTTTACAAAGAGACTTAGAGTCACACAGGTGGTAATTGGCAAAGCCCGTCTGCGTGTCTCAGAAGCTGCTGGAGTTGGTCTTATCCAGTATATGGCTTTCCTCTTCCTTACTTGAATAACATCAGTTTTATTACCAAGGCTCAGAACCAGTTCCAAATAATAAGTCACCTCCCTCAACTCCTGGGTATGTAGGAAACCTTCCTCTGTTTTCCCATTGGTTACTTCATTCTTTTTCATTTTCTAAATATAGAATGAATTTATGCACATTGTAGAAGTTACAGAAAAACACAAAGAAGAGAATAAATTTATTCCTAATTTTGCCACCTAGACGAAACCATTGTTCATATGGTGTGTGGTTCTCTTTGTGCATCAGAATGCTGTGTTCACTGAAGTCATCTGCCCATTAATGAATAGGTAGACTTGGCTCAAACCATCACTCCAAGTCCAATGTGGGACTTGAATCCAAGCTCTGTCCTATACTAGATCTCTGATCTTGGGCAAGTTACCTAAGCACCCTGAGCCATTTTCTGATCTGTCTGCTGGAGTTAATAATCTCCTTCTAGCTCGATGGGAGAAGCGAATGGAAAAAAAAAGGCAACAATTACTTTGAAAACTATATAAAGTGTGGTACAAATAGCCACAGTTTTTAATATTTTTTTCTTCTAATTCTAGTCACAAAAAACTTCATAAAAAATTCCTATGTCGAATCTCAGTATATAAAGTAGGTAATGAGGGGCTTCTTTGGTTAATGCAGAGCCATCTCCAACCCCAGGTAGCTTACGATGTGCCTTCAGGGAAACCACTAGGCACTGGGAGCTATTTAAAGACTCTGGTCTATATTAGATAATTTCCAAGGAGCTTTTATCTAAGCAACCCAAGGCAAAGTGACCAAGGAAACTTTATAGGGCTGCAAATGGGTATAGGCTAAGCTGCAAAGAAAAACTCAATACATTCTCTCCTGTGAATACTAAATTAGCAAGAATTTCATCCAGTACCTGTCCTTACAAAATGGGGCTGGGGAAGGTGAAACTCTCATTCTGTAGTTTCCTTGGCCATTCCTGAGAGCAATCAAGGGCTTTTCATGATACCCCCCTTTCTCTAATTGTATGTCTAGAAAAGATGAGACAAAGCCAGGCCCTGAGACCACCACCCCTATCCACACAGACACCCGAAGGCACTGCCCCTTGGCTCTGGGGGTCATCCAAACAATCCTTTGAGCACTTGCCCTCTGCTAGGTGATTTGAAGTTAACAAGCAGCCCTAGCCAAGGAAGAAGGTTTTGCAAAGGCCGTATGGTAGACAGGGCATTTGTACCCTCCAAGAGCTGAAAGAAGGCCAGTGTGTGTCTGGAGTGCAAAATAAGCCTGGGAAGGGAGGCAGAGACCAGGACAGGCAAGTGTATGGGGGCCTTGCCCATGATTTTGCTTTGTATCCTTGGAGTCATGGGGAGTCACAGGCTATGGCACCTGCCCACATACTGAGAGATGGTGGAAGACCATCCCAGGGAATGGGCTGTGGAGATGGGAACAGTAGATGCCTCTGGGACTTATTTAGGTAGCAAAATAAAGAAGGCCTGATAGCATTTGTTATAACAGAATGCATTAGTTTCCTAGGGCTGCTCTAACAAATACCACAAACTTGTGGCTTAAAACAATAGCAATTTATTCTCTTACAGTCCTGGTGGCCAGAAGTCTGAAATGAGTCTTAAGGGGCTAAAAATCAAAGTATTGGCAGGGCTGGTTTCTTCTGGAGGCTCTAGAGGAGAATCCACTCCTTGCCTCTTCCATGCTCAAGAGGCTGCTGGCATTGCTTTGCTCTCTGCTTCTGTCCTCACATCTCCCTCTGCCTCCCTCTCATGAGGCGCCTTGTGATTACATTTAGGGCCCAGCCTGATTATCCAGGGTAATCTCTCCATTTTGAAATTTAAGATATTTAAGATTCCTTAATTTAATCACATCTTTAATGTCCTTCAGCTAACATTCACAGGGTCCAGGGATAAGGACCTGGACATCTTTGGGGTCCATTATTCAGGCCATCACATAAGCCAAGGAGGAAAGGAGATTATATGTGTTGACTAGGGTTCTGGTTTGCAAACTGGATAGACGGTGCTGGGATGGAGTCGAGGTCACAAGATAAACTCACACTGGGTCATATGCTGAGTCTGAGATGTCCTTGTGACATCCAAGAGCAGCTGCCCATCAGTCAACTTAGAAATACAGATGTAGAGTCCAGAAGAAAGGTCTGGGCTGGAGATACAAATGTGAGAATTGCCACAGTAGAGTGTTCACTGATGCTGTTGGAAGGAAGGAGATTGTCCAGGGAAAGGATATAACATAAGAGAAAGGAGGGCCTGAGACCAGGCCTTGGAGAAAACTTGGAGGAGAGCGATGAAGTAGTGGGCATTTTCAGGGAAGACCCAAAGAGGCAGGAGGAAAAGAAGTACTTTTCTAGCTTAGAAGCCAAGGAGGAGATGATTTCAAGGAGAAGGAGATGATTTCAGCCCTGATCAAAAGCTATTGAAATGTATTTATTTGTGTGATGATTTTATCTATGTCATTCTCTCCTACTGCCCACATAAGCCTCTCAAAAGTGGGTTCTGGGGCAGGTTTTGCTCACCGTTGTGTTACCAGAACATTGTCCGAAGCTGGCACCTAGTAGGTACGTGACTGGCTCTACTGAATGACAAAAGTGATCACGTGAATGCTATAGCTTTAAATTACACTAGTGGAAGCATTTCTGATTTCTAGAAAGATTATTTAATTAAGAGTGCACAGACTTTGAACTCAGATCCCCAGAGTTCTGAATCCAGAACCTTCTGGCCTTCCAGGTATGCAGCTTTGGCAAAATCCCATCAGGGGACAGATTAGCCTCAGTTTTCATGGCTGTGTGATGGGACGATGGCTCCACGTCTACCTGACAGAGCCTGATAGGCATTTTCATTCCCTAGCAATCCTGCCTTGTCAAGAGCTGACAATCAGACCTCAAAATAAGTGATATATATGAACTTTTCAAGGAAACCAGACACCAAAACAAATTGAGAGAGAAAGAAAAAGAGAGAGAGAGAGACAAACGCAGAGACAGAGCACCTGGCATACGGTGGCTACTTAATAAATCTTGCCCATTGGCTGTGCTGGGTTTCATTTTGTCCTTAGCATGTTGTGACTGGGCCCTTGTAGCTGACGAGGAATGATTTCCTAATTAGAGAAGATGTTTTGTTGGAAGCTTGCACCTGCTGATGTCGATGAGGGCTCAGGGTGTCTGTGCAGAAAGGCAGGGGCTAGAAGGACGTGGCCTTCCTGCACAGGAGCCTCACCTTCCCCTTTCCTGATGCCATTCCAGCTGGGCACCTGGCAAAGGCAAGCTAAACATTCCCCCTCCTGTGCCCACACCTCTGAGATCACATGCAGAGATGGGCTGCCTGCTGGAGATCTGGAGTAATTCTGCTTTATTAATTTGTGCCCCTGTAATTAAACAGTCATATTAATTAGCATTTCTGCTTGTGTGTCTGCCTTTTTCATGTTAGAGTTGAAGCTGAGAGTAATTATTTATATGATTTCTCAATTTGTTTTGGCTCTGTTTTCCCAAAGTGACACTTCTGCAAAATTCATAGATAGCACTTGTTTTGCATGTCTGATTGGCAGGTCTTGACAAGGCAGGATTGCTGCGGGAGCAAAACTTATCAGATGGTGATGCTGTTCTGGGTGGTAGGTAATTCAGAGCACCCCTTCTTTCTGATGAATTTGCAAGGATATTTGCCATTTCACCCTGCCGGTGGTTCTTGCATCGTGGTAGTGTGTATGCGTGTTGTTTTGTTGTGCATATGGGAACATTAAAAAAATTTGTTGGATAATTATTCAGCTTTGTTTAGCACCATCATCACAAAGAACCACCATTTTGTTTTCCTAGTATTGGATGAGAATAATGGATACCATCTACACAGCCTGGAAGGAGATTGCGAGTTTTGTGGCTTGGTTTGGGGCCCTCTTTTTGTCAAATGTCCCCTTTCATGGGGAGTGGGACTAATTCCTTCCATGGACATTTGTGGGACATGTCTAAGCAGCTACAGTCACTCAAAGGCAGGCTCTGGTCTTTGTCTCTCAAGCATTTATTACCCCCCTGGGGAGATAAAGTCAGAATGATTAATGGGTCCACACACGTCACCCCCAAGTGCACAATGTGGATCCACAAATCCCAGACATACAGCCGATGGAGTACATAGTGCTGTGTTGATGATATTCACAACAGAGGGGTCAGGTGCAGGATGCCAGTAGGTAGGGAACTGGGAGAGAAAAGACAGATGAGAGGATGCACAGTCTGCTCTGTGGATGCACGATGCTCAGCGCAGTGTAGAGAGGGCATGGATAAGAAGCCAGTAAAGTAGTCAGAAATCTTTAAGATACTAGCAATAGTAGCTGCTATGGCTGAGTTCCAGCTCTGTGCCGGGCTTGTTTAAAACATTCTACATTCACAATCTCATTTGATCTTCACAGCTGCTGCCTGGGATAGACACCATTGTTTATCCCCATTTTATAGATGAAGAAACTAAGGAATGAGTGGAAAGCAGGAGAAATGGATATGAATTACAGTTGTCCTGGGCCTGGACTGGGGAAGCTTGCATGGCCTGGGGGTACGGTGAGCAGCCAGGGGCTGGTCCAGCTGGGAGCCAGGCAGATGAGCGCCAAGTGTCCATAACGAGCTCTGGGTCTGATGTTCCCAGTCGCCCTGAGGCTTACGTGTGGGAAGCTGGTCAGTGCTCTGGGGACAGAGGCCCACTCCCAGCAGGATAAGGGAAGCCTGGCTAGGAAGTGTTGCTGTGGGTCTGAAGGAGAGGCCTAGGTCAAGGGCATGACCTGGTTCTGGTCTTGACCTCATCACTTACCCACTGTGTGATTCGAGCAAATGCCTTAGTCTCGCTGAGCATGACTTCGTCTTCTATAAAATAGGAGCAACCAGGCTTGCCTTGTAGGGTTGTCATGAAGGTTACACACAAGTGTACCTGAGAAGATTCCCAGTCAGTGCTCTTGTCAGGATGGGCATTCCATAAGTATCCAAGGAAGCATGAAAAGGAAAGAAAGAAGCCAAGTGAGGAAATCATGGAATACTTCAAGGAGGAGATGGCATTTGAATTGGGCATTAAAAAATAGGAAGGGTTTATTTTTTTGTGTGAACAAAAGTCAGAGGTAAGTGCAGGATGGGCCTGCCCTGGGTCCCCTTTGGGGCAGGCAGAGCCATCTAAGATGCTCTGTGAGCCTCTAGGAGGCCTTGAGGAGACAAGAAATAGTGTACCCCATGTCGATACCACAGTTGCTAAGCAGGTTAGTGTGTTGACAGAGGCCTCCATGCATGCAAGAGTAAGTGTGCGTACTATTCCCTACTTCGCTGTAGGTGAAACGCAGTTTTACAGAGGTTGTTGAATAACAGTGGGCAGGGCAGCCTGAGTGGGAAAGCAGGTTTGGACTCCAGGCCCTTTGAGTCCCTAGTCGCCTTCATCCTGCAGCCGGAGCATTGTAAAGTCAGGCCTTCAGGACTGTCTCCCATGCTAGACCCACTGCCCTGCTCCAAAGATTGGGGCTTGACTCCTGCGGTAATGAGTTTCCGATGAAGACGTACACGTCACTCACAGAGCAGTGTTTTTTGACACCTCTGGCAAGACCATTTCGAATTCTAATCGTAGAAATAATTTGGAAGAAGGAGATGAAGGTTATCATTTATTTAGGGGGCTTTATCAACAGAGGCCCTCTCTGGCTTTAATAAATGAAATGTGTTGCACAGAACAGTGATCACTGAGGCATGAGACACTGTGTTTGCCCACGAAGGGCTCTGAATAATTTACATCCTGGAAAGACATTTTATGACAGTGCTTATAATCTTCTTATTGGTTCAAAATCAACATTTACAGCAGACATCTTTGAACTGATGCCGCTGATAAGCTTATCTCTTTATTATGTGACCTGGATCAAGCCTGCTCCGGAGAGGGGGCTTTCATCAGAACTGATTCCTCTTGGATCTCAATATTTTTTTCTCCCAAACAGCCAATAAATAATAGACGTCAGCTATTAATATTTCATTTTAATTAATATATTAGTACAGGGAACTCTTTTAATTTGAAAGGGCATGGGAAGGAGGCTTTGGGGTTTCATGAAGGTGATTTATCTGGAGGCTCCAACCCTGATTCAACCCACCACGAGAGGTGCCTGCTGTTACTAGTATCCGCCTTCCAGCTGAGGCCAGGGAACCAGCAATCTGACAGAGCTGCAGCTCTTTTAACTGGAGGCTCCTCCAGGTGATTTCCCGGAGCCTGGTCAGTCCACGTGAGGAAACGTGGGGCACCAGGTCCCTGGCAAACGATGAAGAGAACATTCTTCTTAGAGCCTGCGGAGGAAAGAGCATGGAAGGAAATGAATGACGTTCCTGGAAGTCCAAAAGCCTGTCTGTCTGGGTGTATGTATCACACCTGACATTCATGGGGTGACAGTGGCCGGCGTGGTCCTGACGGCAGCAGTCTGGGGCAAGAGGAGGGACCCATGCTTTGGAATTCCTGACCAATGCTCAAACAGTACTCTGTTTCATTGGGAAAATGAATCCAATGCTCCTAGCCTCTGTTTTCCTATGTGTAGGCTGGGATAGTGGGCATTCAGCTCACAAGACTATGCTTAGGGTTCGATGTGGTAATTTACGTCAATAGTGTTTTGTCATTAGAAGCAGCGTCTCTCCTAATATTCTAAACTGGGAGGCCCCGGTGTCCCCCAGAGGGATCTTTTCATGAGGGAGCACAAGCATGGGTTTTAGGAATTGGAGGCTAAACATCTCTGACTTTGGGGTTCTTTGTGCCATTAAACCACAGGACAAGAAGAGGGCCATTGGGATGATTCCACTGCCCCTACTCTACCAAAGGGGAGCGCGGGGAGCTATGCTCGAAACCCAGAGGGGTTGCAGGGTGGCTGGGGCACCTTTTACTCCCTTTCCCAAAGTCCTGGCCAGTCCAACGGTGGCAAGTCAATTAAACCAAGGCACCCAGGACTCAGACCTCAAAAAATGAGGCTTGGTTCACTCTCATGGTAAAGAGCCCTCCTAGGAGGGCGTGGGGTTGCAGAACAAGTGGTAGAAGGAGAGACCGTGGTGACAGACCAGGACTTTATGACCAGGGGACCCCGGGGAGAGGTGATGAAACTGACATCACCCTGCAGTGATTCAGGTGATGAAACTGACATTACCCTTTGGTGATTCAGATCCCACTGGCCTTCCCGTGTCCCATGGACTACGGCCATGAACATTTCACCTGGACAATAGTGGATGTCCCTGGCTTTTTGTCTTGGGAGACTGATCTTTCTGGAACATCATTAGGGCCCCTTGCCTGCTGGCTTCCTATTGGTTTTGGTCGATAGTGACTATCTACAGGGGCTCAGAGGGAGGGCGAGGGTGCCCCAAAGCTGGATGCATCTATAGTCACAGAGTCTAAGCCTTACCACAGCTCTCCCTGTCAAGTCTGGCTCAGGGTTCCACCTTTCATCTCCTCCCCTCTCGTCTTCGGGCCTGTGTGGCTCCCTGTCATCACTAACCCTGGGGTCCTACTCTCAACCATCTCTGGTGCCTTTTCCTACACCCTGACTATATGTGACTAGGAGCTTTATCAGACTCTCCCTAAGTCACCCATTTGAATGTGCCATCATTTTTTCTCCCGCTGAGACCCTAGTGCAGATGGCTCCCAGACATGGGGTGTGATATGGATGGGCAGTGTTTGGACAGGGGGCAGTGGACTGGGGGAGGCAGCAGAAAGTCAAAAGACCAGGTGAATGCTCACTACCGCTTATCCGTGGGCCCTTGGGCAAGTCATTTAGCCTCCCTCAGCCTCTGTAACTTCCACATAAAATGGAAATTATATTATTATTATAAGATGAAATGAGATTCATGATGCAGGGAGACTAAATAAAGACATGGCAGGTGATAGGTCCTGAATGAAGCTGTTAATTCCCTTCCCCTGGCACACAGTAGGCATTCAACTGATGTTAGATAAATCTAGATGAGAGAAAGTGTGCATGTGTGTGTGTGTGTAAGTGCGTGTGGACCCAGGAGGTGGGTGAAAAAAAAGAGACAGGTCTGCCTCAAGATGTCCTTGAATTTATGCAGAGATTTCAATTTGGGACACATTTAGAAACACAGGCATTTTGAGGGTGGGGAAGGAGATTGGGGAAGGCCTCACATTCCAAGGTCAGCCAATGAGCAAAAAGGAGGCAAGGAAGTGCTTGGCAAAGGCTGATATGGACTGGAGGCAGGGAGGCCAGGGAGGAGGCCAGAGGAAGAGGGGTGTGTGGCTAGTGGAGGGAAGGGAATGAATGAATGCTGTCCCAGTGCCCCCTGTGTGATGATCTGGGGCCCTGTGCCTCTATCCCTTGGGCCTCCCGTGTGACCTCAGTGTCTGCTCAGGCTTGAAGCACCCTTGCACTTGGCTTGGGACTCACTGGTGAAGCCCAGTCCCTCCTGAGCAGATCCATAATTCAAAAGCACATAGGGAGTTTGATGTGAATACTGGTATGTGAGGAATCTGGAAGCAGGAATATAAATTAGGATGTGATGCTACAGAATCACACTTCTCACATTGTCCCTTGAAGGTGGACTTGTAGGTCCTTTTGTTTATTCATTCAGCAGGTGTTGCTGGTCAATGGGCCGGGAAGCAAAGATGAAACAGGCGTCCATGGCTGTACTTGAGGAGGTGTTTGCTTCATGTAATTAAGGAAAGTGGTTCACTGAGAGCTCTTTCCCACTTTCCAATCAAAAACATTACATTAGTCATGCTGCCTTTGAATCCTTCAGCAGCTCATTGGATAGTTGGTTCAAGAATGTGCACTGATTAGAACTATAGAGAAAATTGCTGCCCCAGCCATTTGATGCTGACTTTCTTAGATGGAAAAGTAGCTCTATTCCCTGTGGACAACACAAGTGGGAATTTGGACAAAGACAGAAATGCCCAGAGGGCATGGCTCATGGGCACAGTGATCAGACAGACACCAAGGTCATTGGATTCACTTATGTTTTATTGAGCACCTACCCTGGGCTAGGCCCTGCTTTGCTCTGGGGAATTAGATGGAGGAGATGCGGCTTTGAGGACCTCCAGTCAAGCGAGGGAGAATCAGAATCAAGACGGAATCAGACCAGTGGGGTTCACTGTGAAACCATCCCACCGCCAGAGGATGGGAGATACTAGGTCCCATGGGGATAGTAGAACAGGGTCTCAGACAGTGATGTCGCTTCATTCCCATCTGTGTCCTCAGAGCCTCACACTCTACTGGGCTAAATAAATCCACTAGGTATTTGTGGAATGGTTGAATGAGTTATTGAATGAACAAATGCAGCAGAGGTGTCAGCAGAGGCTTCTGTAAAGGACTGACATGTGAACCGAGCCTTGAAGTTCATGCGAGGTTGGCCAGGGCTGGGGGGAAGGGCTGATGGTTCCAGTGAGAGGGAACAGCAGAAGGAGGGTAGAGGGTGACACAGCTGATGCAGATGGCACCAAACATCCACCTTCCAATTTAGGCTGCCCCCTTTGGGGCATAATTAGATGAGACTGGGAATCCATGAGGAGCTGTGTGCCTTTCTGAAGCGTTGATGACTGCCTGTAATTGTGATGCTGTTTGATAACTATCAAAGCCCTGGAATTTCTCACCAAAGTAGTAATTAGGGTACCTAAGCTGTTCTTTCAGAAGCTTGGAGCACTTGGTGTGGGGAGAAGTGGATTGACAAGTTAGCTGAGGCATATTTAGGTCACTCGCTCATCTCTTTTTAGTACCACTAAGAAAGTGGCTCGAATGCAAGCATGACTTTTCTCAGCTAATCGCGGGTGGTCGGCCCAGGTTCCGTCTCTTACTTGCGGTACCATAAGACCACTCCCTGAACATCTCTCAGTGTCATTTCCTTGTCCCCAAAGTGGAACAAATCGACTTGCCTCATTTACCAGGACAATCCTGGGCAATGCTGTTTCCAGGAAGTACCCCTAAATCCAGGGAAGGTGATCGCGGACCTCCGGGGGTCTGATGCGGTTGCCCAAAGCATAAAATGGTTTTGAAGTCTCTTGTTTCATCTTAAAAAGCACGTGGTTTTGTGACCCACTCGTTACTATAACTGTGTTTGTTTTATTTTTGCACATTTTAAGTGAGTCATAGTGGGCAAGGCTGGACCCAAGTTGGGGAGAGTGAGGCCTTGGACCCCAAATTGAACGGAACACCAAAAACCTCAGTCATCAAGATAATCCACATTTTAACGCAATATTTTAAAAACTCAAATTGGCAAACTGGCCGGACCTTTCTGTAAATAACATTTTGCCGGAGCTAGTCCCGGGAGTAGGGCGAGGCGAGCCCCGCAGGGCGGTGCAGTGCAGGCCTGGGATCCTCTCTTCATTTAAGATGGTGATATTTTCTGTTCATCGTGTATCTTTTGGTATTCCTTTCGGTTTTTAAAAATATTGCGGCGCCCGAGGTGAGTGTCTCACTTGCCCTCTGCTCGTCCCAGCTGAATGTACTTAACTGTCCTCACTACCCTGCTCTGCAACATGGAAGACCACAGACCTGCCAGGGAGATACAGTCTGTCATTCCTCTGGCTTCATTGAACCCTGGAGCCCATTTCTGCGATCACCCACGTCCGGGAGCCTTCCCTGAAGAAGCACACAGATATAGGAAGTTCTGATACAAGGCCAGGGGCTCCTTGGGCACAAGGATTCCCTGAAGGCGGTGGGCTTGGTCGTTCTCCATCGCGCTAGAAACTCACCTGTGGCTTTTGAGAAACCCCTTCAGCAATCTGGTCTCCACTTTCCCATCAGCAAAATAAGGAGGTGGGGTCGGATGAGCTTATCAAAGCTCAGTAGTCCATGGTTCTCTGAAGGCATTCTGCTGTGTACAGGGAGGGTGGAGACTGTGGCAGGCACGTCCTCATGCCAGACCTTCTTGTGAGTCACAGACGAGGAAAGGGCAGTGTGAGAAATCCTTCGTGTTTGAAACAGAAGTGCTGAAGCGATGCTCCCTGGGTGTGATGGAGGAAGGAAACGTTTACTGCCTCTCAAAACTCTTCAGAGAACATATGGCTTCTGCTAGTCGCCGAGGGAAGTGCGGGGGAGGGTTAGGGAGCGCCTGAACCCCCTCCGGGCTGGTGGGCAGGGTCGTGGGTTTGGAGTGACGCCCAGCAATGAGACGCAGAGGATGACAGGCTGACTGGGGGACAGAAAGTCTGCCCAGACATGTACTTTAAGGCTGATCTGGGGAGGTTCTTGGGAAGGATGGGGCTTGAAGGATGTGCTTCAAGTGGTGGTGGACATTATGAACCCTAAGAGGAGCCTGTAAGTCCAGGTCCAGAAAGAGACAGATGACGCTTTCAGCTCGGGGGATTGAGGAGAGGTCAGTAAAGTAACCATTTATAACAGTTTGGGGGCTTTAGGGGAAATTAAGGGATGGGGAAGCACTTTGAGGCTAGCAACACGGGGGGCCTTTACTACCCCACGCCTGAACAGGAAGGGGAAGGAGGTTTACCAGAGCTAGGGGGAGCTGTCGCTGTGAGGGGGCAGCGGTAGGACTGGAGGTGCAGCTTTCAGGACCAGAGAGCAGTGGGAGGGGTGAGCGGCAAGGTGGTACTCTCACCCTGCTCTTCTTCCACCCTCTGTAGCTGGTCAGGGCCTCTGGTGGGGTGGGCCCAGGAGATGTCCTTCATACAGGCAGCATCGCAGGGTGGAGACAGGTCTGGAGGGCAAATGAGAAGAGGTGGCTGGCTGCCTGAGACGAGTGCAGTCACAGAGTGAAACTGTCTGTGAGTATGGTTGTGTGGTTCAAGAATCGGGACGCCCCTCCGTGTACCGAGCTCACTCACTCCTCAGGAGCACCTGGCCAGGGAAGCCATCATTATTACCGCCCTTCTTCCGAAGAGGATTGACAGTCGCACGCCCCAGGCAATCATCTCGGCCAGGGGCAGAGCCTGTCGGTGTTCCCAGTGGGGACAGGAGTTTTACCCTCCCCTGGGCCCCTGCAGGGTGATTCTGCCTTGGTGCTGAGATCTCAAGGCTCTGGTGATGCAAGAAACAGCTCCTTGATGACACCTGAGAGCAGGGTGCAGGAAGACACCAGGCAGAGGGCTAGGATCCCTGCACAAATGAGGTGAGAAAGTTAATGTGGGTCCCTTGAGAGTTGTTAGCTGGGCTCTGAGGCTGGCCAGACTATGATCAAAATGCAGACCCCAGAGGAGGGAAGGCTGGGGCTGACCCGGGCCAGCAGCCCTGCGTGCATGCCTTCCGCCCAGCCCATTTTCTGAATGCCAGCGAGCTGCCAGACCAGATGCTGAGGCTTCGCAGGTGAACGGAAACGTCCCACTGCTGCCTCCTCCTCCTTCTCATCTGCCTTCTCATCACACCAATTCACTGAGCTCCTGTTAGGTTTCAGGCTTGGTGTTAAGTTCTGCAAGTCAACTGATGCATTTAATTGTTGCAACAACACAGTGGGTGGGTGTTATCATTGCCATCTTACTCACAGGGTCGTGGGCACGAAGGAGCATGTGCTGCAGTGCGAGATGCTGGCAGAACAGTTGAGCACATCTGGTGGGAGAAGGGCCTCCATCACAGGGCTGTACACAGATGCTCCTGGCGTGTGTCCTTGGTCAAGGTTCTTGGGCCCTTGGTTCCCGCCTATTAGAAACCTCATCATCAGGCCGTTTGGAGGGAGAATGAGATGGTCCACAGAAAGCCTTTTGCCTTGCGCACGGCTCGCAGCATCCTGGGACCCATGCCGTTACATTGTTGTTACTTTAACTATTCTTGTCATGCCACCTGTCCTTCCTTTTTCTTACTCTTCCTCTGTCTTCTCTTGACTCTTTCCCAGCCCAAGGCGTCCACCATTGGCTTGGGGGCTCCCCCATGCACAAGTGTCTTGAAAACACTCCCCAGTCACGCCAGGTTTGTCAGGTGGGAGTCACACTGACGTTCTTTCTGACCCGGCCTCGCTGGGCTCAGAGTGAGATCCCAAGAGACAGACAGAGACATGTGCGTGCCCTGTTATTTGTGCCGGGGCGTTTCCTCCGTAATTCCTCCCTAGATAAGCAGTGCGCAAAAGTCTGGGAAAGCAACACAGTACCCAGTGTCCTCACAGACCTCCAAGTCCTTCCTCAGTGGCCAATGGGACTCTTCTCCAGTTGTACAGATGTGCAAACTGCATCTCAGACATAGAATGTGATTGGGTCATTTTGCGCATCACAGTGGAGTGGGGCTGGGCAGCAGGTCCATCTGAAGCGGAAACCCACTCCCTCTTTCTCACCAGGTGGGTAAATTACTGTCGGGTCCCCTCGTTGGCTCTGCTTTCCCGTTTGATCTTTCTGAGGGGCTCCCAGCCCTCTCCCCTTTGTTCAGGGGCTTCTGGCTGAGGCTGGGCAGGTAGGGCTTTGTCCTTCCTCCGGGGGCTGGCCTTTGGATAGTTCCAAATAGAGGCTGCATGAGCCTGAGGCTGGGGGTTGCCAGAGACTGTGAATAAAGAGGACAGGCGAAGCAGGCAGGACCCCCACGAGGGAGGAGGATCTCAGAGAGAGCCGGCAGAAGGCATGGAGGCTGCCACGGCCTGTCCTGCTTGGCTCAGGGTGGCGGTGGGATGGGGTCCATCTGCCCTCAGTGAGCGTGCTCGTGGGCTCTCCAGAGAAGGTTGGCGAGAATCTGGGCACACAGTGCATAATAAAGCTCTCAACCCTGTGGCAAAGACGTTTTTATTAGCTTGTGCATGTACAGATGTAGCAATTTTTAGAACAGGAGAACAGTGACATATGCCCTGGAGCTGTGGTGTTTCCTGCGGCCCTGAGTGGTAGATTCTGGATCTTAGGCTCTGAGCGGAGGAAGGAATCTCACCGCATCTCCCACGCAGGGCCCCGGAGCCACAGGGAACAGGCGGTTCTCACATTCTAGTGCACCTAATTCACCTGCAGGGCTTGTAAAGAAAAAACACCCCGGGCATTTCTTTCTCAGTACCTCTGGAAGGGCCCAAATACTCACCTTTCTAGCAAGTACCCCAGTGATGCTGAGGCTGTTCTGGGGAATCACACGCTGAGATCTCCCCTCTCCTCTTGCATGTGACAGTCACCTGGAAAGTCTCTAGAACAAACCAAAGCCAGGGCCTCAACCCAGACCAGCTGAAGTGTGGCACCAGATGTGGCTGTGTTTTCAAAGCTCCCAGCTGATTCTGCTACATCCATCTGAAACACCCCAACTCTGTGTCCCCCCTCATCAAACCACCTTCTGATGGTAATTTTGATGCCAGGATTGAGAATTAGACCATAGTTGGCGGGCGTGGGAGGCAAAACCAAACAAAATAAACCTACAAATCGGAAGATAGAACTCTTCTAGTTCTTTTGTTTGATTTGTTGAATCAGCCAACACACTTAATGTGCAGGAATTGGTCTGGGCAGCACAAACTGAAAAACTAATCAGCTGTGGTTGTAGATTGCAGACAGCAGATGCCCACTGTGGTAAGCCGGGTGTCATTTTTAGTTGCAGAAGATACATTTAAAATTGAGTTAAATGTCTAATATGCATGTACAGATTATAACATAATATGAGTTCATCCATTCTCAACTAACCCTTCTGCTGTTTGCATAATGTTCTAGGTACACAGAGGCTATCTGGGTCTGGCTAAACAGAGGTAAGGAACTGGGTCTGCAAGCAGGGAGCTGAGACCCTGAGAAGGCTGATCAGATAAATGACATCCCCTCGGGACAGGGAAACCCATGTCTTCCCCTGCACGTACGTGAATGTGCATATTAGTGATGTCTCCATAGCCCCACCTGAAGTGCTTTGTTTAAGGCCTGTTTAGGATCTGACATTGTGGAAATTCAGCCAGGTCAGATTGACGTTGTTTTTTGTTTCCTACAGGATTTAACATACTGGTTTTGTCAACCCAAGGCCAAAATCGCTAGGTAAATTACAGAGTCAAACTTTGTTTCATGTGGCTCAAATGAGATAGCTAATAGGCACATAATTTGGAAAGTGCAAGTCCCAGGTCTTTAGTATTCATGATTCCTATTATTAGTACTGAAAAAGAAGATGGTTCCATGGATCTAATCTTAGTAGAACCATTCTGATGCACTCAGTGTAGACCCAGTGTGAGAGGTGGTTTAGGTCACAGAATGGCTCTTTTGTAGAGCTGCCAGGAGGACTGAACACAGGTGAACAACTGGCATTCTTCCTGGTGTGAAGTAGAGGCTCCGTACAGGTCAGCGCCCCCAACACACTAGTGTTACTCACTATCCCTGAGAAATCAGCTCTGTTGATTAAAAAAAAAAAATGTTTGCTTTCTTGAGGGGAAACCCTAGCAAATGGAGAAGGGATAAACCAGAGCCAGATGAGGTGATGCAAGCCCTGGGGAAGCAGGAACGGCTATATCAAGGCATGTGTATATGTGTTATGGCCTTGGGTTTGCTCCCTGCTCTCAGATGGGGGAGGCGCTCAGCTGTCTGTCACTTGGCATATGGTTCCTGTATATCAGTCATGTGAAACAAACTGTTGGTTTTCAGAGTTTCCTTGGGTGCAGATTTCTCTACCCACACAGCTCTATGAATATAAACTAATTACAAGCAAACTCTAAAAATGCATGATTATGTGGTTGCTGATTTATAGAATTCTTCTTTACCCCTCCCTCTGTCTGTGGCTGGGGAATGAAAGAGCCAGTCTTTATCTGTTAGATTTCAATGAGCCCTGGGTCCCTTTGCCTGCCTTGAGGGGAGCTGAGATTCCTGTAAGCTGGGCAAATCTTTCCAGAGGTTTCCCCAGCCCCCTCCTCAAAGCAGAGAGCATGCATAGCACCCAAGCTGGAGGGGGGAAGACAGTGCCCTCCTTGCTCTAGTTTTTTTTTCTTAGCAATAAAAAATTAACTATGAAAAATGACATTATATGAAGTATTTAGATGTGTGTCTATGTTTAAACATAGAAAGACCCAAGCAGCAGGAGACCTGGCCTTCAAGTCCTTTCTCTGTGGTTGTCCTGCTGTGTGATCTTAGGCAGTCCCTTTCCCCTCTCTGGTCTCAGATGACAGGACTGGATGAATTGATTTAACAGACAATGGACTATGGATGTGTATACTTTGCTTTGAACCCCAGGGCATAGCTGGAGACAGAGGGACTCAAGAGTTTATTTCATCAAGTCATTTGTTTTACTGTAGGGAATACTGAGGGCTAGAAAGGAGGAGAGGGGCTTGCCCCAACTCCGTATGTATGGCATCGTCACTGGAGACACAAAGTCCTGGGTTCAGTTCACAGCTCTGCCATTTAACTGTTGAAGTAGTTTTTTTCTCCCCAAGTCTTAGTTTTCTTATCTATAAAATGGGCAGCATGGCATTGCCCACCTTATAGTGTTATTGTGGATATCAAACGGGGACGATTGTCTCTAGCAGTCTAGTCTGGAAACCCCTTGCCGGTTGGATGGTATACGCACACACACTCCCCCCATGCAGCCCTGCCTCAGTATTTAGCACTGTGTTGGCACACACACCACTTACTAATGAGAAACAATACCCAACTATGGGGAGGCAGCTCTCCCAGGCCAGGTGCATGGAACACTCTTGCTAAGCATCACTTCCCAAGCTATGTGATCAGTTAATGCTGGGACTCAGACTGTATTCACATTTCATTGAATCGTGCATACCTGCTGTGCGTGCTCATTTTCAAAGCCAGACTGTGCCCTTTCGGTTCTGAAAGGAAGGCAGAGAGCTTTCAGCAGCTTCCATATGCTTTTAAGTTAATTTCCTTAGGAGTCCTTTTACTTTTGTATTTTTCTTTTTAAACAAAATTCCATAAAATGTCTCCCTTGGTTTTATTTCATGCTGGCTATACTTAGTTCAGCATTCTTGGGTGTGAGGCTGGGTAAACAGCAGGCTGGGGAAGTTCACTGGCATTCTGGCTCCCCCACCTCTGCGGGGCTGAGCTAGAGGCCCCGGGCCTGGATAGAGGCCAGATGCACCGCAGCGTGGGTGCTGCGACCTCTTCTCTCCTTGCCAGTGCCTCCCGCCTTCCAGGGCTGGGGACGTGTCCTCGAGGAGAACCCAGGTTAAAGTGGGTGTGATGGGCTAGCTTGGGAACTCAACCGGGTACAGGAAGGATTCTAAGACGAAACACCCTTCAGATGTGCTTTCCTCATGGCATGGGCCACTTCCTCCCTTGCGGTTTAGTGATCTGCCTCTCCAGCTCCCTTCACTGTACCGTCAGGACAGGGAGTTTGAGCCATGCTTCCTCCTCCGAAACACTAATTACACACATGGGGTTCCAGCAACTCCCCTTCCAGGCACTGTGCTAGCTGCTTACCTAACTTTGGAGCACACGTGCTGCTCGAAGGTGATGAACGTTAAAGTTCAGAGGACTTAAGTCCCTTGCTCAAGGCTGCTGCTATGCCACGGAACCAGAATTTGGGGCTTTCAAACTCCATACGTGTTCTGGGACCCCATATGGTTGTCTGCTTCACTTGCCTGCAGTATTTCACCTACTTCATTCTCAGAAGGATCAAGGGACCTGCCTGTGCCCTGCAGGCTTGATGTGGGCCTTCTGCTCTCCAGTGAAAGGGCTGCTGTCCCCAATCCCTTCTTTCTTAGACGAATGGATAAACCTGTCTTTCCTGAGTCTGCCATCAGGGTTCCCGTGACTTCCCCATCCTTGTCTCCTCCCCTGCCTGCCCACATCAGTTATTCCCATTAGAAGCTGGATCCCTCCCTTTCCCAACAAACCCCGAACTCCTACCACAGTTACTACCAGCCACCACCTTTCTAGGCAATGTGTCATTATTCTTTAACGGACTCTAACTTTAGTTTTATGTTCCTAAACTTTTCCAGCCATTTTTTTTTATTCCTCTGTCCAGAAGTCCTCAATGGTAGCCTAGGTCAGTATCATCTGGCGTTCTGGGGAGCTTGTGGTAACACAGATTGCTGGGCTCCACCCCCAGGGTCTCTGGGATGGGCACCAAGAGTTTGCATTTCTAACGCATTTCCAGGTGATGTTAATGACGCTGGTCTGGGATTTATTAAAAAAAAACTCTGTTCTAGTCTTTCACTCAATATGTGTTTGCTAAGAATCACCTTGCTGTTTAGAGAGGGATGCATGCATTTCCCCGTCGATGTTGGAGAAGCACTGTCCTAGGGAACACACACGTTGCTTTTTAGAACCCCACAGTCTAGGTAGTAGTTTTCAAGTTCGACACACTTTAGAATTGCCTGGGGAGCTTTAAAAATATCCTATGCCTGGGCTCCACCCCAGAGCAATTGAATCAAAATTTCTTAAGTGAGGCCGGCTGTCATCATTGGTTAGCTCCCTGGAGGATTCTAAAGTTTAGCCAACCAGGGCTGAGAACCACTGGCCCAGGGAAAATCACTCTGCTGGGGTCAGCCACATATTGCAATCACCTGCCGCAGGAGAGGGGCTGGGCTGAGTTAGAGGGAAGGGCTTGAGCTGGCTGTCAACAACCCTGGGTTTTAGTTCTAGCTCTGCTGTGTGGTTTAGGCATGGGTCTTAGCTTCTCTGGTCTCAATTTCCTCGGGTCCAGTGCTATCATGGGTCTGGAGGATCTCTGCGTGCCTTTCCCTCTCCTATTTAACATTTCCTAGAGACCAAAACATGAGAATGAATCGCCATCTCACTACAGATATTAATAAAGGTGGCATATGACTGCAAATAGCAAAGGAGAAGTAGAAAATACAGCAGACCTGTTCATGTGAACAGGCACTAAAACAAGATGAGAACATGGGCTCCAAGCCCATGAGTCCCACCTTGTCCATCTTGCCATGCAGAAAGCAGCAGGGGTTTGCCAGTGAGGCTTTGCTTGGAGCAGTGCTTCTCAAACTGTGGTGTAGGGACCAGCAGCATCAGCCTGCCCCTGGGAACTTGCTGGAAATGCAAATTCTGGAGCCCCACCCCTGAAGTCCTGATGAATTAGAAACTCTTGAGATGGGGTCCAGCAATCTGTGGCTTAAGCCTTCCTGGTGGTTGTAATGCTCACTTCAGTCCACCTGCTAGAGAAAGGCCATGTGACCCGTATTTCTCCTTTGCTGGCTCCAGACCCAACTGAGCATAAGGAGTTGACATCAACCTCAAACACTCTGTGTCCTGCAGGACACCTGGTTTTCCAATTTCCTTAAAAAGAAAGAGATGGAAGAGAGGTTGGCAGCGGGTAGTTGTTAAATCCATTGGCAGGTTTTGCCTTGCTCAGATCATGTACAGCTTCTACTCGCATTCAGTTTTGGAATTGAATGTTCTTTGCTTAACACAGATAAAAGTGGTAAGCTGCCACTATCACATATGATGACTGAGACAGTTATTTTCTCTGAATGTGTCGTTGTTCAGGTTCACTCTTATGATTTGTCCTGTTGCTGCAGTTATGGCAACCTCATCAAATTACTATGGAGAAATGGTATTATTCAGATGTGTGGTGTTCTGTACAAAGGAAATGCCAGAACATTCCATGAGAATGTGAATCAGCAACTGGACCATGATTCTGGCTGGCAAAAGGGTGGGCTTGAAAGGCTTGGGAGTAGAATGGCCACCTTGTGTCAAAGCAGTTGAAAGGGAAGTTCTCCTTTACTGTCAGACAAGAGGGCCGTCTGTAAGGATATCAGGTTTGCTTTTAAGAATGTGAGACTCTAAGAAGTGTTGCAATTGTGAGCCATGGGGAATGATGTCACCTTGATCCACCGATTTATTGCTGCCAGTAGTCAAAAGAGCTAAACATCACAGGTTTCTCCGTCTACTTTTATTGGATCACCCAAAGAGGTGCCTGGGACAATAGTTGTGGGATGTGATATATATTTGCTTCACCTGAAAGGACCAAGTTTTGCCTTTGAAGGTCCTGCACAGGGGAGAGGATTTTGAATCCCATCTAGCTTTCTGGCACCCTCAGGAAGTAAAAATAGGGTTTTGTGTTAGTCTGACTCTTGTTTGACTGAAGTTTCCTTCAGGGACAATCAAATCAGTTCTGCAGCCCCCAAACTGATCACTGCCTTTTGAATGATCACATCTGCCTGCTATCAGGCAGACCCTGGAAACCTTTGGCATTGCATCCTGCTTCCTTGCTTGTTCATTTGAAAAGGTTTCTTTGACTTTTCTCTCAAGATGCTAGCATAAAACCCAAACATTGGGTAACGGCTTTTTGCTGCCTACTTCCTTTAGTTGATGTCTGGCTGGTTTCTCCCTCCCCCGTCCCTCCTCCAATTTAGCTCTGGAAGCATCTGTCTTTTTATCCACCAATAGAGTTTCAAAAGGGTAACAAACTTGTTAGATAAAATATCAAAGTTATGAATTCTGATTTAATAGATGTGCATTCAAGAGATGATTCATGGCATGTACGATGGCTTTGAATTGCTTTCTCAAACAGTTCATGCTTCATTTCATTAAGAGCTTCAGTCAATGCCAACTGATTAATTATCACAGCACTAGTCAACTTTTGTTTAGTAAACAAGTGCATGGGACCTGCCTGGGCTCGGCCATATAGAAATTCATTTTAGATGCAAATAAAAATGTTTTAAAATAGATGCTTTCATAAACATTTTTAGAATTCCACTAAAATGGTATTGGAAATCATTTCTTTGCTTAAAAATGCCTCTGGGTTCCTGTAAGTGCCACCTGCAGGCTAAAACACCTGGAAGGGACATAAAGCTTGCCCTCAGTGAGCTTATAGGCGAGTGGCTGTGGATGCTTTTATGTAAATGATTTCAGTCCGAAGCATTCAAATCCTGACTGTTCAAGTCTTATGACTTGGAGTCCCAGCTGGACCAGACAGTGGCTGTGTGACATTGAATAAAATGTATCAACTATCTAGGAATTGCTTTCTCTTTTTCAAATGACCTTGTTTGATTCTCTTGCTTTTTTTTTTTAATATAATTTATTTTATTATCATTAATTTACAATTACATGTGCAATATTACGATTATTAAACTACACCTTCATCAGGTGCCCCCCACCAACCCCATTACAGTCACTGTCCATCAGCGTAGTGAGATGCTATAGAATCACTACTTGTCTTCTCTGAGTTGTACTGCCCTCCCCGTGCACCCCCAACATTACATCTGCTAATCGTAATGCCCCTTTTTCCCTCTTATCCCTCCCTTCCCGCCCATTTTCCCCAGTCCCTTTCCCATTTGGTAACTATTAGTCCGTTCTTGGGTTCTGTGAGTCTGCTGCTGTTTTGTTCCTTCAGTTTTTTTCTTTGTTCTTATACTCCACATATGAGTGAAATCATTTGATACTTGTCTTTTTCAGCTTGGCTTATTTCACTGAGCATAATACCCTCTAGCCCCATCCATGTTGTTGCAAATGGTAGGATTTGTTTTCTTCTTATGGCTGAATAATATTCCATTGTGTATATGTACCACCTCTTCTTTATCCATTCATCTACTGATGGACACTTAGGTTACTTCCATTTCTTGGCTATTGTAAATAGTGCTGCAATAAACATAGGGGTGCATCTGTCCTTTTCAAATTGAGCTGCTGCATTCTTAGGGTAAATTCCTAGGAGTGGAATTCCTGGGTCAAATGGTATTTCTATTTTGAGTTTTTTGAGGAACCTCCATACTGCTTTCCACAATGGTTGAACTAATTTGCAGTCCCACCAGCAGTGTAGGAGGGTTCCCTATTCTCCACATCCTCGCCAACATTTGTTGTTGTTTGTGTTTTGGATGTTGGCCATCCTCACTGGTGTGAGGTGATATCTCATTGTGGTTTTAATCTGCATTTCGCTGATGATTAGCGATGTGGAGCATCTTTTCAGGTGCCTGTTGGCCATTTGAATTTCTTCTTTGGAGAAGTGTCTATTCATGTCCTCTGCCCATTTCTTAATTGGATTATTTGCTTTCTGTTTGTTAAGGTGCATGAGTTCTTTATATATGTTGGATGTCAACCCTTTATCAGATACGTTTTTTATGAATATATTCTCCCATACTGTAGGATGTCTTTTTGTTCTTCTGATGGTGTCCTTTGCTGTACAGAAGCTTTTCAGCTTGATATAGTCCCACTTGTTCATTTTTGCTTTTGTTTCCCTTGCCTGGGAGATATGTTCATGAAGAAGTTGCTCATGTTTATGTCCAAGAGATTTTTGCCTATGTTTTTTTCTAAGAGTTTTATGGTTTCATGACTTACATTCAAGCCTTTGATCCACCTTGAGTTTACCTTTGTGTATGGGGCTAGACAGTAGTCCAGTTTCATTCTCTTACATGTAGCTGTCCAGTTTTTCCAACACCAGCTGCTGAAGAGGCTATCATCTCCCCATTGTATATCCAAGGCTCCTTTATCAAATATTAATTGACTGTATGTTTGGGTTAATGTTTGGATTTTCTATTCTGTTCCACTGGTCTGTGGGTCTGTTTTTGTGCCAATACCAAATTGTCTTGATTACTGTGGCTTTGTAGTAGAGCTTGAAGTCAGAGAGTGTAATTCCCCCTGTTTTATTCCTCCTTCTCAGGATTGATTTGGCTATTCGGGGTCTTTGTGGTTCCATATGAATTTTAGAATTATTTGTTCCAGTTCATTGAAGAAAGCTGTTGGTAGTTTGATAGGGATTGCATTGAATCTGTAGATTGCTTTAGGTAGTATAGCCATTTTGACAATATTGATTCTTCCCAGCCAAGAGCATGGGATGCATTTCCATTTGTTAGTGTCCTCTTTAATTTCTCTTAGGAGTGTCTTGTAGTTTTCAGAATACAGGTCTTTCACTTCCTTCGTTAGGTTTATTCCTAGGTATTTTATTCTTTTGATGCAATTGTGAATGGAATTGTTTTTCTGATTTCTCTTTCTGTTAGTTCATCATTAGTGTATAGGAAAGCAACAGATTTCTGTGTGTTAATTATGTATCCTGCAACTTTGCTGAATTCAGATATTAGTTCTAGTAGTTTTGGAATGGAATCTTTAGGGTTTTTTATGTACAGTATCATGTCATCTGCAAATAGTGACAATTTGACTTCTTCTTTACCAATCTGGATGCCTTGTATGTCTTTGTTTTGTCTGATTGCGTGGCTAGGACCTCCAGTACTATGTTGAATAACAGTGGAGAGAGTGGGCATCCCTGTCTTGTTCCCGATCTTAGATGAAAGCTTTCAGCGTCTCGCCGTTAAGTATGATGTTAGCTGTGGGTTTGTCATATATAGCCTTTATGATGTTGAGGTACTTGCCGTCTATACCCATTTTGTTGAGAGTTTTAATCAGGAATGGATGCTGAATTTTGTCAAATGCTTTTTCAGCATCTATGGAGAGGATCATGTGGTTTTTGTTCTTCTTTTTGTTGATGTGGTGGATGATGTTGATGGATTTTCGAATGTTGTACCATCCTTGCATCCCTGGGATGAATCCCACTTGATCATGGTGTATGATCCTCTTGATGTATTTTTGAATTCAGTTTGCTAATATTTTGTTGAGTATTTTTGCCTCTACGTTCATCAGGGATATTGGTCTGTAATTTTCTTTTTTGGTTAGGTCTTTGCCCGGTTTTGGTATTAGAGTGATGCTGGCTTCATAGAATGAGTTTGGAAGTATTCCCTCCTCTTCTATTTTTTGGAAAACTTTAAGGAGAATCGGTGTTATTTCTTCTCTATGTCTGGTAGAATTCAGAGGTGAATCCATCAGGCCCAGGGGTTTTGTTCTTGGGTAGTTTTTTGATTACGAATTCGATTTCGTCACTGGTGATTGGTCTGTTTAGTTTTTCTGTTTCTTGCTTGGTCAGTCTTGAAGGTTGCATTTTTCAAGAAGTTGTCCATTTCTTCTATGTTTTCCAGTTTGTTAGCATATAGATTCTCATAATATTCTTATGATTCTTGTATTTGTGGGTCCGTCAGATTTTTCCTTTTCTCATTTCTGATTGTGTTTATGTGTGTAGATTCTCTTTTTCTCTTAATGAGTCTGGCTAGGGGTTTATCTATTTTGTTTATTTTTTCAAAGAACCAGCTCTTGGTTTTATTGATTTTTTCTATTGTTTTATTCTTCTCAATTTTATTTATTTCTTCTCTAATCTTTATTATGTCCCTCCTTCTGGTGACTTTGGGCCTCATTTGTTCTTCTTTTTCCAATTTCAGTAATTGTGTCTTTAGACTATTCATTTGGGAATGTTCTTCCTTCTTTAAATAGGCCTGGATTGCAATATACTTTCCTCTTAGAACTGCCTTTGCTGCGTCCCACAGAAGTTGTGGCTTTGTGTTGTTGTTGTCATTAGTCTCCATATATTCTTTGATTTCTGTTTTGATTTGGTCGTTAACCCACTGATTAATTAGGAGAGTGTTGTTAAGTCTCCATGTATTTGTGAGCCTTTTTGATTTCTTTCTAAAATTTATTTCTAGTTTTATACCTTGGTGATCTGAGAAGTTGGTTGGTAGGATTTCAATATTTTTGAAATTACTGAGGTTCTTTTTGTGGCCTAGTATGTGGTCTATTCTGGAAAATGTTCCATGTGCACTTGAGAAGAATGTGTATCCTGTTGCTTTTGGGTGTAGAGTTCTGTAGATGTCTGTTAGGTCCATCTGTTCTAGTGTGTTGTTCAGTGCCTCTGTGTCTTTACTTATTTTCTGTCTGGTTGATCTGTCCTCTGGAGTGAGTGGTGTGTTGAAGTTCCTAAGAGGAATGCATTGCTGTCTATTTCCTCCTTTAATTCTGTTAGTATTTGTCTCAAGCATATGCTGGCGCTCCTGTGTTGGGTGCATATATATTTATAATGGTTATATCTTCTTGTTGGATTCACCCCTTTATCATTATGTAATGTCCTTCTTTATCTCTTGCTACTTTCTTCGTTTTGAAGTGTATTTTGTCTGATACAAGTACTGCAACACCTGCTTTTTTTTTCTTGTTGTTTGCATGAAATATCTTTTTCCATCCCTTCACTTTTAGTCTGTGTATATCTTTGGGTTTGAGGTGAGTCTCTTGTAAGCAGCATATAGATGGGTCTTGCTTCTTTATCCATTCTGTTACTCTGTGTCTTTTGATTGGTGCATTCAGTCCATTTACATTTAGGGTGATTATTGATAGGTATGTACTTATTGCCATTGCTGGCTTTAGATTCGTGGTTACCAAGGGTTCAAGGGTTGCTTCTTTTACTATCTAACAATCTAACTTAACTTTCTTGTTAAGTTATTGTAAACATAGTCTGATGTTTCTTTCTTTCTCTCCCTTCTTATTCCTCCTTCTCCATTCTTTCTATAATACGTGTTTTATTCTTTGCCTTTAGTTGGTATTTGGATTGTCTGCTTTCTTTGCTATGATTTTTTTTTTCCCTGGTGACATCTTTTAGCCTTAGGTGTGCTTCTCCATCTAGAGCAGTCCATTTAAGATATCCTGTAGTGGTGGTGAGAGTAAACCTCTCAACTTTCATTTGTCTGGAAATGTTTAATCCCGCCATCATATTTAAATGATAACGTGCTGGATACAGTATTCTTGGTTCGAGGCCCTTTTGTTTCATTACGTTAAATATATCATGCCATTCTCTTTTGGCCTGCAAGGTTTCTGTTGAGAAGTCTGATGATAGTCTGATGGGTTTTCCTTTGTAGGTGATCTTTTCTCTCTCTCTAGCTGCCTTTAATACCCTGTCTTTATCTTTGATCTTTGCCATCTTAATTATTATGTGTCTTGGTGTCTTCCTTGGGTCCCTTGTGTTGGGAGATCTGTGGGCTTCTGTGGACTGCGAGACTATTTCCTTCCCCAGCGAGGGAAAGTTTTCAGCAATTATTTCTTCAAAGACACTTTCTATCCCTTTTTCTTTCTCTTCTTCCTCTGGTACTCCTATAATGCAAATATTGTTCTGTTTGGATTGGTCCCACAGTTCTCTTAATATTCTTTCATTCCTAGAGATCCTTTTATCTCTCTCTGCCTCAGCTTCTCTGTATTCCTGTTCTCTTATTTGTATTCCATTAACAGTGTCTTGCATCTCATCCAGTCTGCTGTTAAGCCCGTCGATCGCTTGTCTGATTTCTGCATTGTCTTTCCTCACTTCCCTCACTTCCTCCCTCAGCTCTTGCACATTTCTCTGTAGGTCCATCAGCAATGGTTATGGCTTTTATTCTGAATTCTTTTTCAGGAAGACTGTGCATTTCCATCCCTTCAGGCTCCCTCTCTTGGGTTGTCTGGTTGATTTTGGTCTGAACTATATTCCTCTGTCTTTTCATGGCTATAGAATTGGTCACTGGTAGTTGCCACGTATGTCAGTTGGGCTCTTTTAAGACTTTAAAAGAAAAAAAAAGAAAAAAAAGAAAGAAAACAAAAACAAACAAACAAACAAAAAAACGCCCAATCGGGAGTAGATTCTGTGGGAATGCTGTAGGTGGCGCCATTGCCCCACTATTCTGCAGCCATAGCTGCGCGCTCCACAGGGGCCCTTTAGGAGGCTGTTGGATTCAGTGAGAAGTGTAAGTATGGCTACGTTTCCCAGTCGCCAGCTAAGGCGTTCTGAAACTCCCAGGACTCCAGCCTGCTGGGCTGAGTGGTGTTAGCGATCCGGCCTCCGCTGGGCTCCTGTCTCTTTAAGACCGCTGAAGAAAGCGTGTGTGTTTTCCTCTTCCGGAGCCGCGTAGCACTCCTGGCGCTGCTTCCCGCCTGCCAGATCCTGCCCCTCTGTCTCTCCAATCTCCGCTGCACTGCGCGATGTGGGTCAGCGCTCCCGCGCAGATCACCGGGGCTGGCTACTTCGCGGGGTGCACTTCCACTCCCTCCTGGCTCTGAATCCTCTCCTCCCGCCGGTGCGCTGGGGTGGGGGAGGGCTCGGGTCCCGCCGGGTCGCGGCTCCGTATCTTACCCGCCTCTTGGGGTGCCGAGTCCTCTCGGGTGTAGCTGCACGCTGTGCGCTTTCCTGTGTATTCTGGTCTCTCTTTTAGGAATAGATGTATTTGCTGTGTTTTCGTAGATAAATATAGTGTTGGGAGGGGATTTCTGCCGCCCTGCTCACGACGCCATCTTCCCGGAAGCTGTCCTCATGCTTTTTTAAACTCATGATCAGCCTTCCCAGAAAATTAGGAATAGAGCTTTAACTTCATGAAAACTATATACCAAAAAATATAAACACCATATTCAATGGAGAAAACTTGGGCATTTTCCCATTGAAATGTGGAACAAAAATGCCACTTTCACACTAGTGTCTAAAATAGTATTAAAGGATCAGTCTAATGCTCTAAGACATAGAAAGTGAAGGAATTGGGAGAAGAAATTACACTATATTTGTAGCTTGTGTGATCATCTCCATTGAAAAGCTAATAAAATAATCAGAGGAATTATTAGAATAAGAGAGTTCACATCATTGCTGGATATAAACAACTTTCAAAGATTAATAGCTTCCTTGATTTCAACAAAAAGAGAAAAGAATACTATTCATAATAGTAACAACTATAAAAGTACCTATAAATTGATACATGAATGATACCTTTACTGAGCAAATTTAAAAGCTTTATTAGAAGACATAAAAGAGGAATTGAATAAATGAAGAGATATACTATGAATGAAGTAATTTAACAGAGTGGAGATTCTATTCTTCCTAAAGTACTCTACAAATTAAATTCAATCCTAATAAATATTTTGGCTGAAATTTTTAATGGAATTTGAAGATTTTATTCTAAAATTTATATAAGAGAAAAAAAAATCCACAATTAGCTGAGTCAGCATAGAAGAGCAAAGAGGGAGACTCTCCTTACCAGATATTAAGGCATTCTGTAATTCTACATTAATGAAATAGAGTTATGACATGGTATAGAAATAAAAAGAACAGTGAAACAGAATAAAACATAAATAGACCCTTGCATGTATGAAAACTTAACATATGGATTTAAATGGTACCACAAATTAATGGGAGAAGTATTTTCTAGAAGGTGCTGGAAAATTGGCTCACAAAATGAAGAAAAATTAAGCTGGACACCTATATTACAAAACACAAAGGTGAACAAAAGATGGATTATAAGTGAAAAAGTGAACGGTACAAAGTTAACTGAAGGAAATGTAGGAGGAATATTTTTGTTACCTAGGGGTAGGGAAATATTTCATAGCAAACCCCTCAAAACACAAATGTAGATAAAAAGTAGGTCAATTTGACTATTAAAAAAGGTTTCTGCTCAGTACAGACGCCATAGACAAAGTTAAAACGGGTAACAGACTAAAAATGTAACATCTAAAACTGGTAAAAGATTATTATCTACAAAACGAAAATGCAACTGAATAAAGAGCAAAGATGAAGTGCAATTCACAGAAGACTACATATAGCCTTTCTTGTGTTAATAAGGAATTGGAGGCAACCTAGATAGCCACCTCTAGGGGAACAATTGTAAAATACCGTGGACATACAGGGTGCAGTACTACACAGTGATACGAAAACAGCAAACTGAGAGCACAGGACCACTGGTATCAATGACAATTGCATACACACAAATTAACACTACTTATTTTAGAAGGATGCATGCACAACAGGGCACATATCAAACAAGTAAGAGTGGGTACCTGCGGGACAGAGGGGAGTAGGAACTAAGGAAGGAAGGAGAAACCTAATTTACAATGAAACAAGGGAATGAGTTCTTGTACTGAGTGATGACCATGTGCTGTGAATTGAGGCACATGATTAACGCATTGCTTTGAGGTACAATCAGGCAAAAATAAACTATATAAAACACATATCCACATACAGTTTGGAACACAGCAGCCATTTGGCTATGAAGGGACAGCTGAAAGTGGTCAGAAGGCTACCTGTGAAGCCTGATACTTTGAATGCCAGAGTGAAGACAGAGAACTGGTCTTGGTGACACTGAATCACTCACCGGATGAAGCCTTGCCTAAACTAGGTTTACCTGTAGACTACTCAGTTAAATAAACCAAAAGATCCCCTTCACTGTTTTATTGAATAGGCTTTTTTTTTTAAACCAGTTTCTCTTTACTCTTTAAGTCAGGGGTTGACACCTGCAATCAAAGAATTTTAACATATTTATCCACTCCTGTACTTTAAATATTAAAAATTTTTTATTTAAATATTGTGGCTTCACTTCTATATTTTGGGAAACTGGGAGAGCAAAAACAAGCATGAATTTAAGAAGAAAAAAGGCAGAAAGAGACAGAACAGTAGCCACCATTTATTAGTTCTTATGTGCAAGGCACTGTGCTAGGTGCTTTCCATACATTTGTATCTAATTCAACAAACCCTGCCATCGGGTATCGTAACTGTAGAAATGAGAAAAGAGGCTCAAAGGGGCTAAGCATTGTGGCTAAAGTGCCTCAGCTTCATAGTGGGGACTTGTGGACCCAAGTCTGTCTAACGTCAGCCTGATCTCCTTTGCACTATGCTACCTACCAGAAAAAAGATAGCAGGGAAACAGTGAAGGGACAGACACAGGGACGCAGAAGAGGTAAATATACACAGAGACAGAAAAAACAAGCCAGTTAAGGCATATATTGACAAGGAAGAGCAATTGTTTTTGAGGTAAGGACACTCAACATAACGGTACATGGACCACTGGAGGTTGTCACTGCCCTTTAAAAAGCTCATGATCTCACTTGCAATGTAACTCAACCCTTGATGCACCCAGAATCTGCTCCTCTGTTTTTTTACTTCCATTTTCTAAAACTCTTTCAAACAAAATATTTTCTCAAAGCTGTACTTTGAAGCACTGTTAGAGACTTAAGACATTGACTTTCAAATCTGAGTGTGAGGTCATTACCATCCATGCCAAAATGAACTTTTGACTGCCTGATATGCATACACAGACTGTGAATAAATAAAGTACTACAGTTTGAACTGTGATAGTATCTAAATGCCCATCAATAAAGAATGGATACAAGAAATTGTGGTGATACAACTATGGAACACTATGAGCTGTTAAAAAGAACCAGACAGACCTCTACATGTTGATGTGGAATCATCGCCCAGATAATTGAAAAAAAGGCTAGGTACAACAGATATGTGTGCTAAATTCATGTTACAAAGTCAAACGCGTATTTATAACTGGAGAAAATGGTAGCAGTGGGTCCCCTGGGGAAGGAAATAGGGACCTTGGGTAGGAATGAGATGATTTGCACTCACAGTATGCCCATGTACTTCGTACTTTTTTTAACCAAGTGGAATGAGAATCTCCCCCCCCAAATTATTTTAAATCAAGTAGTTCTGTGTATCTTCCCTGCAGAATAGATCTAGTATAGCCTGAGTAGAATTAAATAGTTTTCTTTTCCCTTCTCCCACTGATGACACTGGAAGAGCCTCCTTCCCATTTCTTTTCTTCCTATTCCCTTTCTTCAACCAAGCCCACCTATTTGTTTCTTTAAAAACAGAAACCTTACTCATGTCATCCACATTCATTGAAAATATAGGGTAAAAAAAAGCACCCGTACCCCAATGCTTTACATCTTGATGTATGTCCTTCTATATGGTTTTCTGTTCCTATGTGCACTTACACTTGTAACTGCCCTTTCACTTAATACATGGACATCTTGGTCATTATTTTTAAATTTTTTTATTCAACATTATTTTTGTTTACTTAAGCCATCCTAACACGGTATTAGACTGTTTCAAACTTTCACTGTTTTAAACAACATCAAGATCAACATCCTTGTACAGAACTCCTGCACAAGTTTATTTTCCCCTTAGAATTTGGAAAAGCAAAGTGGCTCCGTCCCAACTTTGGTTAACTTCGCCTTTGAGCTCCATGTATAGTTGCTGGTCCATGAACTCTTTTCATAACCAGCCACAGATACTTTCCTGAGCCAGAGCTTGGGTCTGAGATGATGTCTTGCCTGTGTGAACAAGTCTAAAACATACTTCCTACTTCATGTATTTTTCTATACTCTCTTAAAACAGCCCCAACTTCTGGACATCTGATCCTTATTCAATTCTAGAGAATTGGTTGCATTTCTCTATCTGCTTGCTTCTTGGCTCTCTAAATCGAGAGAAATATTTTTTCTTGGTTATTCTGAAATCCTTAACCCCTTGGACCATGTTTTTTCTTTTAAAGACTTAAAAAAAATACAGAATATGATAAAACAGAACTAGCACAGTAATAAAAGCGAACATTTATGTAGTGTTCACTATGTGTCATTGTGCTAAGTGGGCTTTGCATGCCTTATATAATTTAATGTCAGTTGGAGTTACATGATAAAAAGCATTCCATGGTCAAACAATCTGGGGAAAATTATGGGTTTAAAAACATTTTAACAATGGCACCTTTACTATTTTAATACACATTTACAAGATGCTGATTAACAAAGTTTAGTCAAATTATTTAAAAACCACAGATTTCTTGAGGAGCTATTACTTCTAATAACAGTTTGCAAAACTGTCCTTAAATGTTATTAATTTTTTGGTAAAAGCACTTGTAAGCCTACCCTCCTCTCTCATCCACAAGGACTATGCCTTTTAAAAATCCCTCATCTTTATGGCAATGAACTGAAAATACACTCAAGAAAGCACCCATACTTTCACTTTTTATTTGGGGGTTTATGTCCTTTTCTGTATCTCCTATGTGTATATACTTACACGCTTAAAAATGAGAAACTATCCTCTGACAAGTTGCTATCTCTTCATCCTTTACCCACTTCCTATCTGCATTTCTAAGGTTAATTCTTTCTCCACTTTTCTCTTAATACTTTTCCCAGAAGAAATCCTCTACAAGTAAGGTTTTAAAAGATCATCACTTCTGCAGATAATTATCTACGTTTCAGGCCTTGACTGTGGTAGCATCCTCACATACCACCTCCTCCAGAACCCGAAGGAAGAACCTTGTGAGCGTGCATCACACAACTTCCATGATCTGGCTTCTCCTGATCCCACTGTACACCTCCCAGCAGCCTGGTTTTACTTCTGCTTCTTCCCAACTCTGTGCAGGACATTCCCTTTTCCTTCTTCTTAGCCAGATCCCACCTATCCTTGGGGTCCAGCTCAAATGCCGTCCACTTAATAAAGTCTTCTCAGATCTCTCCAGTCCAATTTCTCCACTGCTCTGAACTCAAATGCCAAGTGGCAATGAACCACACACCTTTGTGACAAATTTTGAACTATATCTTTTAACTCATCATGTGATTGAAAACTGCTTATCAACATATGGAGGGTGGGGACTGTCCTTCACTTCTGTATTCCATAGCGCCTGGCACAGTGCGATGCAGACTAACAGACAGTCGGCCACCACTGAAAGAACGAGATACTGAAATACAAGTTAGCCCAATAATGCAACAGACACCAAAACAGTATGTACATTCCTCTTTATTTAATACAACAAACACGTAACACATACAAAAAGAAAAAACACTCATGTAAAAGGCCCTGTCACAAAGGATAGACAGGAAACATCTACACTGAATCAAATAAGGCTCCTGCTTTTAAACAGGGGTTTGCTAGCTACACTGGAATATGAGCAAGGCTGTTGCGACAAAGAAAAGAAAAGAAAAATCCCCTGCACTGCACTGAAGGAGTATGTCCATGGGTGTAGTATATTCTAGTATAGTAATTTACTTGACTCACAGATCCATATTAGGAATGTTGAAGTCCTCTCACATATCCAAAATTCATTTGGGTTTTATGAAATACGTAATTTTTGGTTAAAATAATTTACCTGTCCTTCTTTCCTCTTAGAAAATAGTGACAAGAGCTCTCTAAAAACTAGAGACTAGCAGACCACCCAAAGTTTGGAAAGCTTTACCATTAAAGTTCAAAGGGTATGAACTGAGAATGCAAAGGCAAGATGGCAATGGAAAGAATTTAACCTCTGAGTCATTTCCTGGTAGCTAGTATTTAGTCAACCACTGGGAAAGACAGAATGGAAACACCTCGGCTCAGTGCGGGGTTCAGTAGCAGCAGTTTGTCCATATTCCTGCTCTGATTAGAGCCGGAAATTAAACAAGCACCAGTTCATCTCAAAAGAGCCTTATACAAACACACACACACACACATATCCACACCCATTCACATGTCATCACCACCCCCTTTTATTTAAATTTATTATTTTTACTAAAATAATACAAAAAAGGGAGACAGGTATATTTACAAAAATCCATGGCTGGTACAGTACATAATTTTTAAGACACACTAAATGCTACAATCTTTCAGGTCCTGAGATTATTACAAGTATCAACTCAAAGCTGTGTTCAGGTCCAGTTTTATAGGAAGAAAAAAAAAAAATCCCAAAATATTAAGTCACACACTTATTTAAAAATACAGTATATCCCTTCAAGTTAGCAAAACGCACCTCCCTATAAACAAATGCAACACAGTAATCAGTGCCTTTCACCCAGAGGAGCAGCGATTATTTATGCTCCTTCTTTCAAGACTGGCTGTGAAACATGTTGGCATCTATGTCATGTGTGGAGGTGGCTAAAGTAAGAGGAAGATATGTAACTGGAGGGAAGTTCCTCTACAGAGCGAACATTCACTGTATAAGTCAGTCCTGTTTTTCCTTTTCCTTTTGGTACCAAACAAAAGTCTTTCCCTTACCAAAATTCCTACCAAAAGGGTTGGAAATATGTGCTTACCCAGACTAAAAATCAGAATCCTTATTTCCAATCAGTTATAGCAAATAGGCCTGCAGTGCACAACCATTTTTAAAACTGCAAATAAACTTTCTTGTTTGTAATAAAGAAATACCCATCACTTAGTTACCATGGTAGACTTTGATTAACATATTATTTGGGGCACAAAATTTTCTCCAGCAAGAGATTTCTTTTCCTCTCCTTTTAAGCTTGACAATGTTTAGCAAGCAAAACGGAAGAGCAAGCCCCAGATTTACATATTCATCTTGAGAAAATTTTGGTATTTTTGATACTTTCTATACTTTTTTCGATGACAGACAACGAAAGGACAGTAGAAAGCTTGAATCTTTCCTCTGGACACTGGCCATGAATTTGAAGAATTATTTGTAGATCAGAAACCCACCTCTACTGGTAGAAGGGCCCCTTGCTTATCTGAAGGTCTCAGAAAGGGTCTGTAATTAATTATGTAGGCATAGCCAGGATTTAAAAAGTTGGTCAAAGTTGGCCAACTTTCTGACTAACTATATAAAACAGTAATAATACCTTTTGTTAACTGAGAATAACTTCTCTTTTAATGCCTCTAGCCAAAATTGGGGTATCCTTGGTAATTCTGCAGATGTAGGAAAGAAAACCCAATTTGCTGGCAACAGGGCACATTACCCTACAAACAGCAGAGATAAGCAAAAAATAAAAAGTGTAAGGCTGCAAGGACATAAAATACAAGACAGCTAAGATTTGACAAATTAAGTGCAGGCTGTCGCACAGAAAAACATGCCGATGGTCTTGGTTACTGCTGACTCCTATTAAATGTGCTTAGAGGGTAGACGGAGATGTTAACTGCAAAAACAGATTTCCAAGTTCTCCTGGGTAATAATCATTTTGTATTTTAATTAGGTTTCCATTAGTGCTCTATTATAAAATATTTTAGAACTAGATTTAAGATAACATAGAATTATATTATTATTAGCAAAATGGGAGCAAATAATATATACAGTTTTCTGTGGAACATAAAATCGGTACTAAGGATTCATACGGCCTGTATGACTCAGACCTTTGCGAAGTAGGTTTACTCTGGGGGAAGTAGGAAAATAAGCAAGGCAGAGCATTATGAAAAATAAGAGCCCCTAACAAAGCTCTGCCTCTTTGTTAGATAACTTTGAGAAGTATCAAGAGGAAGCCATGAAATGTGGCTACTACCACATTTTATAGTAATTATTTTAATACAAAAAAGAAGAGAAAAAAAATTCCAGTCACCAATCTAAGTCCTGGGCATATAGAGACCCCTTTAAAGTATATGACTGAGATCTCTGAAACAGTTCGGAAAAGTGTCTAAAATTTCAGTGCTAACCCACTATAAAATGGAAATATATAAGAAAGACTTGGAAACAGAAGTATTCTATTATAAGAAAATTTAGCAGAGATCATAAACAGCTACTTTCAAGCAAATGGTACTTTGAGAGTGTCTGAGAAAAATATAATCTAATATCAAATTGTTCATCCAAGACAGTCTGATTAAAATCCTGTGAGTCCCTGTCTGAGTCTGTGCTGGGATGTAAACAATCTCCTGGAATATGCCTATACTCTTTATTTTTTAATTCAGTGGGGACACAGGATAGATGACCTAAGTGAGAAAGGAGATGAAAAACTGTTTAACCTCTTCTCCCCAGACTCTTAGCAATATGCAAGTTATATTTTAGGGTAGCAACTGGCTGATGAAATGGTTAATTTAAGAGCTCAGACTAGAAGAAAGAAAATGAAGACTATAAGAAATGCAGAAAGAAGAACTCCAACATTAATATTCAAAACTATTTTTAATTAGAGTCTGACTATCTGTTCAGCTCTACAAACTTGAACACTGTGCCACAGAATCTCAAACTTTCTCAGAACTGAACATTGGGATGATTTTATTTTAACAATCCAAACATATTCCATGATTCTACCTATAGTTTTGCACCAGTAAAAGGATGTGTATTTATTTTGAATATAAAGTTCACATTTTAGGATAGATGAATACACACAAAAAAAATCTCTATTTTATGCTTCTGCTAATTTTTCCTAGAGGAACAAACACACATTCAACAAGACCCTTGTGCCTTATTTCTTTGGGTAGAAGTCTTAACCTGTTGTCTGAAGAATGGAAAAATAGGGAAAATGTGGAAAATAAAGAGTGTGTTTATCTGCATAGTTGAGATCTAGAGGCTACTAAGGCTTTATCTGGAAAAAGCAACAAAAAACCAAAAAGTGATTAAAAAACAAAACAAAACAAATCATCCTATCACTAGAGACTAAACAGGCCTTTGCCAATTCTGGGAATTAAATAGGCTTTCTCTGCTTGGACCTGGTGTTTCCTTCTGACTTATTTGAGCTGGACAATTTGCTCCTCATCCCCCTACATTCTCTTTCCTGACCCTGAAATATGTGCTACCGTTAAAATCTGCATACTTGCCTTAACAACTGTTGCTCAGCAATTTAGCCCTAACTAAAAACGCAGCATCCATTTTTTCCTGTTTTTGTTTTAAACAATAAAAGGAAAATTCTCTGTATTACTACTTCACATGCCAGGATGGAAGGTGGGATAAAATGATCTTCATCTCCTTCTTGGAGTTGGGCAAAATCTGTTTCCTTCTACCCCCACCCTCACCACTCCTGTTCCAGCTAGGAAGTAAATCCTGACCCTCTCTCCCAATTCCCTACCACCTGAGCAACTGATGGCTCCAACTCTTTCATGGGCTGAAGAAACATATAAATTATAAAGGTAGACTGGCTAAAAGTGTGCCTCGCTGACTGTGTGTAGCGCTTACCTCTCCAGTGCAAAGCTGGGTAAGTGTATAGAACAGGAATAGTACACAGTCTCTGATTTACAAGAATGAGAGAAGACTCCCACCCAATTCTTAGACAGTTAAAAGCTTAGCTGTAATAACTGACTTACCAAACACCAAACAATATAAGGAAATCAGAATGGAAGATGGGAAAGTGAGGCAGATAAAACTTTCAGGATCATTTATCAACTCTGATAACCAAGCATCCAAACTTTACCTAGCTTTAGTTCCACAACCGTGTTGAAAATCACACATGTAATAACACCATAAAGGCTAAACAAATCTACTTCTAATTCAGAAACTTAGTGTTATTCCCCCTCCCTGTTTATCAATCTGAAACTAACCATTTTATCCCACCACAAATATGTTTAAATAACAAATATGCATCTAAATTAGAATTCTAGTGTTTTTTTTTAACTTCAAAATCATATGATGCTTTTTATACCCATTATAGTGAAACATTTTTAGCCTCTGCAGGAAGATGATAATACTTTTTTAGTTATATAGGACATTTTAGAAAAACTCAAAAGTATTTTTGAAATAGTAAAGTCTCTGATATCCCTGGGAGGTAGGTGAATATTATTATACCCAATTTTCTAATGGGTAATCTGAGGCACGAAGGTTAAATGATATTCCCCCTAAACGTAGTAATTCAAGAGTAACACGACTGACCTGAAGCCACCCGATAATTGTGTTACTGTCAGATAACACTACCAGGAGCCTCTGCTTTCTCCTCTTGAGCCACCAGTCTCCTCTTCCCAATTAAAATGTACTTAAACGGGGGCACTTATTAGATACATTTGTACCGGGTTTTGAGGATTGGTTCAACTTAGTCTCCCTTAACATGTAACTTCTGTTTTCAACAAGAAACAGATGAATCTTAGATACTGAAAATTATGTTATCTTGCTCCAGGGAGAAATCTAAATAACCATAAAATCAGATTAAGCCAAATGTAATTATCTGGCAAATAAAAAGAAAACTGAAGATCTCTCAAGAATGCCATAGCTTATATGTGATTGTTTTCCTCAGCATCTTAAGTCTTTCTACTTCAAAGTTTATTAATCTTTTGGTGGATATGCAGCTATATGAATTCTCCAAAAATCATTTCCCAGAAGAAAACATGCATTTTTAATGTTGACAAAATTGCTAACTTCCTTCAAAACTTATTTAGACACAATACCATGGTTTTAACTCCAGCTCTCCTATGTGTTGAGTCTTGCCTGCCATAGTGCACCTGATCAGCTTGACCCACAAAAGACTCTTGTTATTCCAATGCTTTCTCCAAGATACTCACACCAAGTGTGAAGGGCACAGAGCAGTGGGTTACATCCAGGAATAGTTAATAGGCCCACTAAATTTATTTCACTTGTAATAACTGACTTACTATATATATATGTATACACACACACTTATATATGTGTGCATATAAATATATATACACACATACACTCACACACACACTTTTTTGTTAACTTCTATAGATATTCAAAAGGGGAAGATAGCATCTTGTGAAAAGACAATTTCCCAATCCACCCATTTGAATTGATTAAAAGCAATGGAATAAACAAGGCAGAAGTTCTGCAAACATTGAAGGGAGAGTGCTCAGGAAGGATGTGATGTTATAGCAGCTACTAGTTTTATATATATATATTAAACATGTATATGTATATATACACACACATACATGTATGTATCTTACACATACATCCTGATACATATAAAGAAAAAGAAGAACATTATAGCATGACATGACATTGGCAAGTTGGAGATTCTTCCTCTTGAATCCCCTAGCCTGTACTTTAGAATATCTGAGAACAGTTTCGAAAGAGGGGGAAAAAGAAAAAAAGGCACTTAACTAAGACAAAGGCCTGAATTGAGCATGTTTTAGAGTAATAGAAGCGTTTTACCAGAGCTAAGAAATGATTTACAGAGTTAAACTTTTCTCCTTAAACTTTATAAAATAAAATTGCATAACATGTTTGAAATCATTTACCTACTACTGCATTTTTCTTCTGCTTCGTTATTACAAAAGCAAAAGTCTCCCAAAGCCAACGAAACAAAACAAAAAAAATCATACATGCACAATAGAAAGTAAAAGTGCCTCTTCTGAGAACATAAGGTCAGCAGAAATTATAGTGCTGAAGCACAGGAAAAGTTCTCAAGTTTGGCCTGATCATAGATTTCTCACTCTTCTATTTCTAATTTAAAATAAAACAAAACACCAATGAGCAAAAAAAACAACACAAATTCGAAACCTAAATTATGATTAAAAAGAATACAGGAACCAGTGTGCTTTTATGGTACACTCCTAAAATAAAGTATCCTAATTCTATACACGGGTCAAATTATACGACAAAGCCTTCGAGAAATGAAGAACTGTAAATTAGATTAAAGTAGACCAATACAGGCAAAATTCATTTTACAAATGTAGCAGCAAATATGATAGGTAACTGGAGTTCTAAGAGATGATCCCAAGGGACATAGAGTTCTCATAATTAATGGCAGTTTGAATAACAGTAGAATTTCCATTTCAGAAAATGTCTTGAACCAAGTAGAGGTGGAAAGGGGTGCGGTAGAGGGCAACCAGAAGGAGAAAGACTAGAGGTGTCTGCCCTTTCCAACCCTGGGTAGTAAACAATTTAGATCTGCTTTGGAAAAAAAAAAATCCTGGGTTAAAAATCTTTTCCAATAAATTGTTTTCAAACAGGTGTCAAACCCACAGTTATTCAAACATGTATGTGGCCCGGTTCTTCCTCCTACCTTGGTGATTAAACCCTATTCAACTTCTATGATATAAAAAACGTAATTTGGGCTAACAACATCCATCAAAGGGGTGGTAGGCATGAAAGAATGTACTGACACAATCCTCTGATTTCCTTAGAATACCAGGATTTTGTGACTTAGATTAATCTCGCTTCTTTCCAGACCTTTTTCCTCAGGCTGTTTTAAACCCATGATTTCTTTTGCCCTCTGCTCTCAGAAGCACGTGAGAAAGAATTATAACTGATTCACAATAGAATTATTGCTTGCATTGATTCTGGAGGCTCCGAATGAGCGTGACACTGCTCCCGACAGTCTCCAGCGGAGGGTCAGCACTGCTGTCCCTGAGGACGACCATGCTGACCGTTATTGCTTGTGAATACTGAGGATTAACGTGTATGTACAGTAACGGCTTAGACGCCAGTGAAGGCAATTAAAAATACAAGACAGTTGAAAACAAACAGCTTAATTTTCCTGAATCAAGAATCCCGCTGAGTGGGATGTAATTCAGTGTGCTGATTACTTTTGCATTGGGATGTTGCTAATGCTCTTCAGAAATACACACTGTTCTATATCCTTTCCAAATACCATTTTAAAAATAACATAATTTGACTTTTAAGTGCAAAAATACAGTATGAGTCACAAGTCTCTGTGCTAAAAAATACCAATTTATATGTTTGTTTTTAGTAAGAAAAACTGTAAAGATAGGTGACCACAGACTATGATCACCATTTTCAATGGTATGATCTAG
This sequence comes from Smutsia gigantea, assembly GCA_032199065.1. Classification (NCBI taxonomy): domain Eukaryota; kingdom Metazoa; phylum Chordata; class Mammalia; order Pholidota; family Manidae; genus Smutsia; species Smutsia gigantea. Next base: position 67,420 of record JAVSCE010021168.1, read on the forward strand.
AAAAGAAATAGTTTCGTATTTACATGTAGGAGCTTTCTGATCATATTTTATTAAGAAATATAAGGATGTTTGTTTCATTTGCACAACACAAAAGGGTAGTTTTGATTGAAATCGATGTAAGTTAGTGAAAATGTGGTGGGGGGTGGTGAGGAGGGAACCGCAGCCCTCAAGGAATCCAGACTGAGGAAAACAGATCGTAATCTCCACATATACATGAACCTCTCAGAGCCAAGGGCCTTCAGATAGTTTTACTGGATAGTTATAAAATGATAGTGGGGGGAACAGATAATCCTTTTCTTCTCTAATGACAACAAAGAATCATCAGGGATCTTCACACAGCATGATTCAGAATTGATGGATTTAAAAAATTAAAATTACTATTCCTTGACTTCAACTATTAATGAATTTATATACAAATAAATATATGTGTATACATATACACAGATGAATACACACACAGTTATCAGCAGGAAAAGAGATTGATATCCATCATATGACTTCTCTCATGGTATTGGAACTAAAACAAAGGCTAGCTTCCCAAAGGAAAATGCATACATAGTATTAGCAAAGAGGTTTTTTTTTTTCCAAATTATATAAAAGCAAGAGGTATGCTACATTGGAATAACTCAAGAATTGGGTAAGCTTCCCTAATTAAAGAACCAAACTTTAATCAAACATACTCGATTCAAGTCAAATCTCTCTGCAACATCCCAATATCCTTCCAAAATATCTACCAGGATTGAAAAGACATTCATATTTGTTTTACTAGTAAGCTAAATTCTTAGAGGCAAGTAAATATATCAATGATTCCTCTGAAATAATCCTTTCCCCTTACTATAACAAGTTCTTGGAACTAAAGTTTTCAGTTACTTATTAACTTTTTTGCTATGAAGCAAGCCAATGTGACTTTGAAGTCAAAATATAGGTATACAGATCTGAATAGATCTGTGGTAATTTATTCAGTCCTATAGGCTATTTGGGACTTTTGCTTATAAAAGGAAAAAATGGCTCAGTTAATACTCTATTTGCATAAAATTAACAGCATGGGTTGATTTGTAATGAAGACTATGCAAGAAATTTTGCTACTACCAATTTGATGCTTTTTTTAGGTTGGTCTGTCAGTACACATGTACCAAGTTTACACCATTCTTGGGTACAGTTTGAAATAAGTCTAAATAGGAGGAGAGAGAGAGGAAAGGGGGACTAAATCAATAATGAGGTTAAACAAAAATAAATAAATAAAACGTGTCCAAACAGAACCATTTCTCCCTTAACATCCTTTGTTGAACATGCTACTTGCCTAAGAAAGCTGTAATAACTAAGGAGCCTTATTAATTGCAGGTTTACTCACTTATCAATATTGTAAGTAAATATTAAAAAGCTTTAAGATCCCAAATGCTCCAAGTCAATTTTACTACACTGCATAAGGGAGTAAAAATACACTGTGATTGTTACAAAAAAATAATTGTACACATAATGATCCCAATGTAATTCCTCCCCTTAAAATACTATCTTAAAAATTCCAAAAATATATATATGCCATTTGAATGAGCAATGAAGAAGCCTATGTAATACACACTTATCCCTGTTTATATCATGGGTAATCACCTGGAGTACAACTAGCCAAGAGAACAGGAGAACTTATGAACTGAAGTGAAGCTGGGGAAACTTAAGAGTTCACAGAGCAGGAATGTACGGGCTAAGAGCACAAAGGCTGCGGCCCTACATCACAGACACCCATTTCTCAAGAGACAAACGTGAACACAGTCACTTTTTAACATCAAGAATGGAAATAAGAATTAACCAGTCAATTCCAGATGCACAAACCACCTGAAGAGAGAGGTAAGTGCCCGCTTCTGAATGAAAATGAAACTGACCCTTTTACAAAAAGGGGACATCTGTTTTCTGTTAAGAGCAACAGTTTCAATTTCTTGACTTTTTAAAAATCTTGATGACTTAATAATATATATCACTGTGCTAAAATTACTTTCCTGAAGTATCTTTAGTCCACTGATTTACATGGGGAGTTGCTATACACTAGAGAAGATTCAAGTTTGTTCAGGATTTTTGAGGGTACAGTATTTATTCAGCTCTTATCTGTATCAGACATAGGGTCATTAATTTTTTGTGGCAAATTTGCTGCATAGTCCATTCAAATAGACATGATTGTTACTCCTGACAAACTGGCCTAATTCCAGATATGTTGCCTTTTATTATGTAATGATGTCTACAAGTGATCAGATCCAACCCCCAGGATGGATGGAGTTTACCCAAATCCTCAATTTCCTTCTTCCTCCAGGGGAACAATCAAATTTGTACTTCTGTGGGTTTGACAACTGAGTCTCTTTCAAGTCAGTTAATATGGTAACTCTGTCTTTCTTTAGAAGAGACCAAAGGTTGCTAACTTTGCACAAAAGCATTTCTTCCTCCTGCACCTGGCTTTACTCAAGTAATGTTTTCTTTTCCTTTTCTTCCTCACCACAGTGCTTGGGACGAGAGAATGTAAACATCGACAGAACAGCAGCCCTATGACCACATGAGTACTTTCCTATCAGGTAGATTCCATCAGCCAGCTGAGCGTCTCCTCTCCTTTGCTTGCAGGGAAGTCACTGAGATTTCCGTGGTAATTTAGTGTCCCCTTTACTTTGGCCTCCATCTAAGAAAAGAGACATTTAATTGGTACGGGTCAGCACAGCATAAAAAATAGATTCAAGAAAGCAAAAAGGACAATTAACTTTTAATTTTCATGTGCACAGCACTGCTAAAAATAAAACCTCTAATATCTCACACACTATATAGCATTATAGAAGTTGAGAAAACATAAAGAAGATACTCAACAAGAGCAATCCTCTTAAGTCAATAACTGTGATTCATCTGATTTTCAGTGCCCTATGAATGCTATTTCAACAGGTATTTCTTATCCACCTCAGAGCCAATTGTGTCAAATGCTATGAGGATTTACAATCCTTATAATATAACACAGAAGACATAATCCCCACCTTCAAGGGATCTACATTTTTTTGAATCTCTTAAAAGGCCAATTTTATTTCCTTGCAAGTGAAATTAAATTTCTTGCCATGACATAGCATTTGATAATTCCCAGTTATTTATGTATGTAAATGGATGGGGCACACTGCTAGTGAAAAATCCAGCTGAATCTTTGTTTTGGTTCTAAAATGGCAAAAATTGTGATAGGAAGTCTGCTGCTGGTAACAATGGTTTTGTTTTACATAGTTTTACATATATGGCTATTTAAATTTCACTGGGAAAAATGATTACTCTATTTAAACTGGAAAGAATAGGACCCAGTGACCTCGGGAGCCAATAAAATACAGAGAAAGTCTCTAACAGGTCACTGCCTTCGCAAGGACAATGGACCCTACTCCCACCCCCCACCCAGTTATTGCATTATATTAACAATCCTAAGGCTGGAGACCAGAAAAGTCACATTGCCAGGTTTACTTATGTGATATCTAAATTAATCTGGTAAAACAGAAACCAAACCAAAAAATTGCTTGTATCAAAGAAAAGATATATCAATGAAACAGGATGATTATTTCAAAAGCTCTATGAACACAATATTATTAAAATAACTTTGGTGACAACATCAAAGGAATTAGCTTTTCCATTTATAATGAAAGTAAATACTTGCATTTGTGGAGAGAAATGATTTGAGGTATAATTAAATTCATAAAATGGCAAGGTGGGACTTTGCTCAACAAAGTTTTAGTTAAGTTAGCAAAACAAAATACTCATATTACTTGGACTCTGAAATTCTTTAGAACATGGTCTGGCCCAAGGGCCAAATCTGGCCCACTGCCTTTTTCTATAAACAAAGTTTTACTGGAACCCAGCCACATTCATGTTACATATCATCTATGGCTGTTTCGGCAGTACAGTGGCAGAGTTGTGTATGGCCTGCAAAACCTAAAATATTTACTATTTGGGTCTTTATAGATAAAGTACTGACACCTGTCCTTAGGCTATATATAAGGTCAGAGAATTAACACTAAGTGAGCTCTTCCTGTGTATCATGTACCAGGCTGTAAGCTTTAAGTTAATTATTTTTATTACATTTTCATAAGAAGCCAACGAAAAACAACTGACCCCAGCTCACAAGCAAAAAAAGGAATGGTCAAACAAACTCAGAAACTTGCTCCAAGTGGCAGTCCTAGAATTCAAAAAATCCAATGTTGATTCTCAAATTGAGTATCATACACTTTAAAATGCTTTTAAAATGAAAAATCGTAAACTTTTTCATTTCAGTTGTGGTGCTGCTCAGACAGTAAGATGATCTGTATAAAAGCTGGAGCGCTCTTGGGTCATGCTGAGCCCCAAGAATATTGTTTGTCTACTTGCAGGTTCACACCAGTTTCCCCAAGAGCACAGAGCCCTAAGCTGGACTCATCACACCAAGCAGCTGTCAGTACCCAGAGTGGAACTGCTTTAGTCAACACGGCAGTTTTTCTTAAGCATTAAAACCTGATCAAAGGGTTCAGGAAGATTAGGATTGCTGACATTTGTGCCTACTCTGTGTCCCCCACCCCCAGTTGCACAACTGAAGTTTTATATTCTTCTCTCAATGGGTGAGTCTGGGAAAGCTTACCACTTACATCTTCATAGGATTAATTACCATCTGTTGCCTCGAGACTGCTACATAGCCTCCATTTCTGCATTGTGGTCCATTGGGAACTTGCTCAAAGATAATTTTATAAATGCCGTGGCCAAAAAGAACAGTGAGGCCCCAGTCAACTTCCAAAGTCAAGAGGGCAACTGCAAGATCCTGAAATGGCCTTTGGAAAATTATCAGCAGTCTCCTGCGAACTGCTGGTGAAAGCAAGGACCTGGAGGCCAATGCATTATGTCCAGTGTCCACTATCTAATTCAGATTTCAGAGCGACCTAGTTGGGCTGCAAGTATATAGCGCACAGTTTGGATCATATTAATTTAATCACTGCTAAGTGGCAGCAAAGTTTAATAATTAAGAGTACAGGCTATGGAGCCAAACTTCCTGGGTCAGTGTATCATCTTGGGCAAGTTTTTACCTCTAATTCAGTTTCCTGATCTGTAAAATGGGATCTTTAGCTCATTCACAGGTTGTTGTATGATTAAAGTTACTAACACATATAAGTAGTCACAAAACTATCTGGTACTTAGTAAGTTTTCAATAAATGTGAACAAATAATTAACTGGACATGACTTTTGTACATCTTATGAATCCTCTTCTTGGTCATTTCAATATAACAAACACCTTCAAAAGGCTCTCTTCACATGTAACAAAAGATCTTATTTACCTACTTCCTTTCTCTAAAGGGGATTTGCTGCTAATGAAGATTCAGTCAAAGGAAAATCTGTTTCATCCAACCTTTGTCACAACACGTTGTTTTCAGAAAAGATTTATAATCCAATCTATATATCTATACGAATAATAAAGCGAAAAAAAAGAGGTGGCTTTCTTACCATTAAATGTTTGCTGTAAGTGTGCAGGCAGAGGTGAGTGGGAAAGTGTTGCTGCGTGCTGAGCTCCCCCCGGCTGTAAACCCTTTAGTAAATCTGAGAGGAAAACAGACTTGTCAGTGATCTCATTAAAATGAACATTTGAGCCCTCTTTGACCAAAAATGAAAAGTTTACCTAATGAAAGCACAGCCTCTGACTTCAAAGTCACTCTTAAACTAGAATGCATACATTGAAAAATTTTACATATATAAACTTAGATATGTATGCAAATAGTTCAACAAATTTGATTTCCTCTTATATCATTAAGACAGAAATGTGGTATAGATGGTTCATTTCAAAATTGTAAATAAAACCTCAGAGCCCAGTAATTGGACTTCTTATATATAGAAGAAATAAACTTCATTTCTTAAAAAATATTCTGTAACCTTCACTAACTCCAACTGGACTGCTCTGAATTAGTATAAATTTGGGAGGTTCCCTGTTAAACTAGGTAGGCAAGTATGGAAATGAGCCCCACTTACTCTGAGTTAGGCTATGGTGGAAAGCGGCTGAGGTAGATCCCGAGTTGGTTGTCACTCCAGCTGTGTCCGTTCCAAAGCCAAGTAGCTCCAAGGGAAACTGGAAGGGCATGGTCACTGGAACAAGGCCACCCAGCATCCCAAAAGGAGTCACATTTTGATTTGTTACAGACAAAGGTGATGTCATGAGAGTCAGAGGTGAGGCATTAGCCAATAATGATGCTCCTGCTGTGGACTGCAGAAACCAGGGGTCAAAATACATAAGAAATAAATCTTTAACCTGAATTGATTTATTTTATTTCATATCCTCATGGGCGCAAGGCTGTGTCTTTTAATCTGCTCTAACAGAAACTTTGTAAGACAGAAATAAAGACCGAGGCGAAAAATATATTTCAAAGAGCTACCAATACTGGTTTTGGAAATAATTCTATACTCAGCTCTTCATCACCAGTGTAGACTCCTTCTTATCTTGTGTTATGCCTCTATTAACACCCACTCACTCTCTTAATCCACTCATTTCTAACCTTAGATTTCCACTTTTCCACCTGTGCTCCTAACTCTCAGATTTGAACCACTAGTAATTAATTCCATACAATCTCAATTTGGTCTCCGAAAAGGCTTGGGAATTTCACTGTTTGTCTTGTACTCTTTCTTGGTACAACACCCACAGTTGCTGCTCCAGACTATGATCTCTCAGAGTCCCTAACTCAATACCCTTTCCTTTCATCACAATACCTTAGAGAGATGAGGCCACCCACCCTGGATATTCTTCCTGCTCATTAGCCTTACCTGCTTCTCCTCCAAAAGCTAACCACCTGACTTATGCCATGAATCCCACCTATGCAGAATCTTCTGGTACAAATACCTATTATTGCACTTCTTGATATATGCCTTCTCATATACATGGAGACCTCTTATCTCCTTCTATAGCCACACTGTTATTCCTGGCTCTTCTTGAAGCCCTGGAGACAACCTGACTTATTTGTATTCCTTTTATTATCAAACTTAATGATAGCCTTCATTTTCCACAGTATCTAGTCTCCTTACACCTAAAAGCTGGTTTCCATTTCCACTACTTTTCTAAACAGACTACCCAAGGTAATAGGTAAATTAGAGGGTGATTTGACATACCCCTACCTGGGCTTTGATGCCATGTTTATGAATAAATACACACTTAAAGCAAAAATATGCTAATACTGATACATTTTCATTGAGAAATTAAATGTACTTCATTAAGCTAGTTTTTTAAGTTGAGGTGTAGTTGACATACAGTACTATATTGGTTTCAGGCTAATTATTAGAACAATTTTCTATACAGCAATTAAATAATTGTGACTTTTCTATGTGCACTTATCAACAGAGATCAACAGAGATTACAGTAAAATTTTCTCAGTATATCATTATAGTTTCTTCAACTGTGAGTTTCGTTTTTTAGCCTTATTTTATCAATTCTAAATTACCCTGGCCAAAAGCTTAACAATTCTAAATTTGGTCAAGAATACTTAATTCTTTGAATATTTTTTAGTCAATAATAAACACTAGCTCTTGTCAGGTTTATTTTATGCGTTGATTTATTCTATCAGTAAACATTAATAAAGGGCTGATCATTTTCTTAGTTAATATATGAGAAAAATGCAGTTGATCTTCCCATACATATATGCTACATTACATATACATAATGGTCCATGCCACTGCTGAACAAAAATGACAACCTCAAGGCTTCTGTTCTGGTTTTCCCACTATCTCTCCCATAGGCCTCCCTTCCCTTATCTCTTTGTCACCTCTCGAATTTATATTCCGACCTCTGATCTCAATTCCCTACTGTGTATATCTGACAAGTGCAATATCACTTGGGTATCTAACACCGACTCAGCATATCCACAACTGAAGTGATTCTCTCCTTGCAAGCATTTCCCCCACTTATATATCAACTGTTATCAATAGTCTCATTCTTTCCCACCACTCAGGCTTGAGAACTTAGTTCTAGGCATCATAAAATGAAGGGCAATTTGAGCTCACAATCAAAATACCCACTTTTTCTTTTTTTTAAACCACAACTCCTCCAACACTTAAGTACAAATCTTCATCACTTTACGGTTGGACTTGACTACTTTTCTTATTTCCAGTTTTTCCCCTCTACTGTGCCAACCATGATACACAAAACGGGTGCATCTGGAAAGAATTACTGAGTTAGAAATAAATAATGCTTTGATGCAGTTTGGATAGAAAGGACCCTGCATCAATTTAAGAATTAACAAGAGTTCTTTCTTCTTTTTAATCATTAACTCTGTTATAGTCTCAGGGTAATAGAACTCGTTAGGTTTACTGGAGGAGGCTAACTGAAGTATTAGAATGGATGGAAAATACCTATTACAGTAACTTCCAAAATGAAGAGTAACTGGGTATTAGCAATAAAAAATGGTGCAATGTGGTAACTGTCTAACATTTTGTACTTTCAAAAAACTTCCATATCCACTTTTGTTGATAAAACTAAAATGAAAGGGCATTTATAAATTTCTCCCTCCTGGAAGATGGGGATTTTTCAAAAGTGGGCTATCCCACTGCTCTGACCATTCAGAAGCATATGGGAGAAGCTGTCAACATAAAGCAGGCAAACAGTTCAAGACAACATCCACATTCCAAAATACCTTCCATGACCTCCACATTTCATTTTCAGGGTAAAATAGGAAGGGAAACCTTGCTCTTCCTGTGGTGGGCATTACATTTTTATTTTTTTAACCACGTTTTATTTTGTTAAGTGCATCTGCCCCCACCATTCCCCACAACACACAAACTGATCTTTTGAAATATAAATCAGACCATACCACTCCCCCATTGAAGACCCTCCAGTAGCTTCCTACTGCACACGGAATAAAACCTCGAGTCCTTTTCATGGCCCACAATGTTCTCCATCACAGGGCTCTGGCTGATTTCCAGCCTCAAGACCTACCTTCTCTCCCTAGCCTAGCCATTCAGGCTACACTGACAGGCTTTCTGATCTCAGTACCTGCCATCCCTCTTGCCTGGACCCTTTGCTCCCTCTGATCTCCAGTGGTTGGCTCGTCCTCACTGAATTCTCAGCTCAAATGCTGCCTCTTTAAAAGAGGCCTTCCCCAACTCTCTTACTATGTTAGCAGCAATCCCACTTTATCATATTATTGTTTTCTCATAGCACTTAACATTTGTGAAAATTTGTATTTAGCTTATCTTCCTCTACCCAGAATATATGCTCCATAAGAGGAGGGATCTTGAGTATGGAGGCCACCCTATTTCCCCAGCACCTAGAAAAGTGCCTGGCACATAATAAACACTTAATAAACATTAGCTTAATGAATGAATGATTTGGGGAATTATAAAGTGACAAAGACAGAATTCAGAAGAAAATCAATTAAGCTGAAGGGCAAGAAAGAGGAGGAAAGCCTTGAGTGGAAAGTTATTAAATAGAAAGCAGGCAGAGGGTAAATCTGAACCTAGAAAGATTTTAACTTTTGTTTAACTCAGGACCTATCATTTTTACTCTGCAAATGAGCAGACAGCTGCAGATGTCTTTCAGACAGGAGTTGAGTTTTGCAGGCATTGACAGGAAATGTTTTTAGTGTTGGAATACCAGAAAGACAGGATCCCAAGGCCACAAGGTAGCTGATAACACTTCAGTGAGATACTATGTTTAAAAAGTAAAAAAGAACCTTAGGTTCAAAAAAGTTTGAAACAACCTTAATTCATTTATTGACCTTTCTTTAGTCAAACCAATAAGACAGAACAAAAAGGATCCAATATGATGGCAAGAACACTAAAGTCTGAAAACCATGAAGCCATTTCAGAGAGGGAGAAAACCAGGAGGGAGTAGTTACTTTTTAGCAACAGAAATTTTGCCATGTAGGTTCTATGCTGACAAACTAATTGGTAAACAATGGGTATACTGAATATCTGGATTATTTGGGGATAAATTATCAAATACAAGAAGGTTTCCAGGAAAAAATAAAAAAGAACTGGTAGATTCTACAGATGACAAAGGATGGAGAAAGACTTAACCATAAATTCAAAGAAAACAAAGGAGAAAAAAAAAGCAATTTCTGACTCCAGGAAAAAAGCTAAGAATTAATAAGAAAGCAAATGAAACCATAGCTTGTGAATATTCAGCTCAACAAACACAAAATTTTACATAGTCATGGATTTAGCCAAAGTTGTGATATTACTCTTTCAGGAAAATAGGAAAGGTATGAGAGAGCTAAAAGCCTTATTTATCACAAGTAGTAGTCAAAGGTAATATTAAAATGAATAAATTAAGAATCTTCCATTCACTCTTATTTTAAAAGCACAGAGAAAAAGTTATGAGCTAAAAGCAGTTGACAGTAGGAAGAAGGCTATGGGATGGGCACTGCCATTTCTGCCTTAATCCTCTCACATGTTCCTTTGACTAAATTAAAGATTAATGTCAATAACAGTCCACATTTTAATAAAGACAATACAAACAGGAATGTAGACTAACTCCCAGATCTTAGTTATAACCTAAATTTTGACATATAATCCCTAATCGTTTTTTGGGGATTTTCTTATTTCTCATTAAAATAAAATTATACAGATACGAAACATCAGTTAATTCTAGATTTCAATGAATGAAGAATCAGCTGAATTTTGTTCTGTATTACAATTCTGGGATAAATCCATTCGTAAGCCTACAGTATGGTGGAGTGATGATTTGGGTTTTAAGTGTGTATTAAACAATATTGCTTTGCCTATATTGAACAGCAGAGAACCTCTGCAAACACCAAGGGGAAAGTTTTTTCATTAGATGTTCCTATTCCATATAAATAGGAGGTAGTACAAAGTCAAGAGTACTTTCTTAAACAACAGAATTCCATCAATCAGCAAAAGTCATATTTTCAAAGAATATTTAAGAACCTAAGAACACATCATAAAATGTTATACACAGTTTTAAAAAAGTTTATTATGAAACAGAATATTATATAAAACCCACTTTCTAGGAAAGCATCTAAAAAAGTATGAGAAAAATAAAAACAATGGTGGGATGATGATTTTTCTACAATGAACATTATTTTTCATGGAGGGGAAAAGAATGTTAAAGAAACCAAATCAGTAAATGTGAAGGACAAATCTGAGAAAGTCCTGGACTACAATGAAGTGGCAGAAAGACAAAAACAGTAACGGAGTAGACGATATGAAGGCAGAAGGATGAACTGTGTAAGTAATAAAGACCTAGGCCAAATGGATCAGAAATTATACAGAATAAAAAACTCTTGAGCTGAAAAAACTGCCCTGAGATTGAAAGATGTAATCATGCTCTAGGCACAAAATTAGTGAAAACTAGACAAATGTAGCCATAGCCTGGGAATATCTGAATTTCAAGAAGAGAAAATGCTGTTAGCATTTAGGCAGAGAAAACACATTCCCTGTAAGGGAACAAAAAAATCAGAATGTCCTCTGAATTTTTTATAATTCTAAATACTAAGCAAGGGTTATGGACACTATTTACAGTTTGGAGTGAGGCAGTTAGGGAACCAAGAAGTCTATACCGATTCAAGTGTGACAGCACAGAAACAATCAGGTGTGCAAGAGCTAAGGAAAGAGCTTCCATGTTAGCCTTCTCAAGAAGATTTCTTGAGTGAGCTATTCCTGAAAGAGAAATTTAAACTAAAAACTCACTATAAGGAAACTGTGGTATAAAAGAATGAACTGACTGAAACTCTGTAGAGTGGGGGAAAAAAAAAGGATTACTGACATTAGATTATATATAAATAACTGCAAAATTTGTGCAAAATAAAAATTTTATTTGAAAAGACAAATGATTAAAGGAAAAAATAATATGAATGTATAAATGTGATCACACAATAAAATAAGAAAGTTGACAGAAGGAGACTAGGGCAGGGAAGAGAAAAGTGCAGGTATGTTTAATTTGTAAGTTAGTACTTTGTTCTGGACTTTGATAAGATGTAGTTTAAAATATGCACTTTGGTTCTGTTTTTTCAAAAAATTTGAAAGCAAGCATGTGATACTTTACTGGAAAAAATGCACATCCCACCAAAAACCTCATGTCCAAGTATCCCCACCACTGTGATGTCACCATCAGGAACATTCCTTGGCCTTAAGAGGTAATAAGCAATCTACAGAGTAAGGTCACTGAGCATAGTATTCATAAGAATGCTTACACAATCTTACATTGTATCCCATGGACGTAGATCACATACATACCTGCACACTGGCTGTTACCACTGAAGACCCTGAGGCAGAGGATGGTCTATGTGGAGTAGACAATGGTTTAGTAGCACCCTGTGTTCCACTTCCTGTTCCCCCAGATAGACTAGTCCTATTAGCTCCACTTGAGTTAAGGTTGCTACCTCTGCTGGCAGGTACATTCACTGCAATTCCACTCAAGCTATTCTTCCCAACAGTTCCAGTGGATGATGAGTTTGTTAGCTTTGAAGGGGCCTGAAGATTTTTTGTAGACGGAAGGCCTGAAGTGCGGTTAGAGGGCAAAAAATTCAAGGTGGGAGACTGTCGGCTGATGTTCATTCCACTGGGCTGTTTATGGACGGGGTTGTTACTGCTGGAGTGGCTACTCTGGGCTACTAGTGCATTTGGACTGGAAGAACTTGGGGATACAGTAGGCTTGGGAGTTGGGTTGGGCTTAGAAATGAGTTTAGTTGATACTGAAGGCTTAGCTGACAGAGAGGGCTTGGGTGAAGCAGAAGGCTTAGGTGAGGGCAAGGGTTTAGGAGATGCGGCAGGTTTAGGAGATGCGGCAGGTTTTGGGGATGCAGCCATTGAGAAGGGAGACTTGAAACCCTGCGTGGGGATTTGTGACACCATAGCCTTGGCTAAATAGTTACTGGAGGTAGTGGTGCTGGGTACTGTCCTAGAAACCAGGGGGTGGGACCCTTGAGAACCATTTCCAGGTGAGGGAGTAGATAAGGGAAGGCGGTACATAAGTGGCTTATCTGAAGTCTTGATAAGGGGGGATGAACAGGAAAGTTGGGGATTATTACTTAACTTCACCACTGGGTTGGTCTGTGATTTACTAATGGTTGCTTGTAATGGAGACACATAGTTCTGTGGGACAGCTGAATGCTGGTGCACCTTTGTTACTTGTGTTAACGAAGAAGCATCTTGGGCCTCTGATGTTCCCAGAGCGTGAGAGGAGGCAGCAACTTGGGCTTGGGAAGAAGAGGAGACATGGGTCTGTGAAGAGGAAGAAGCATGAATCTGGCTTGACCTCTGCAGTCCTTGTTGAAGTAGCCTGGCTGGCAAAGGTTCTAAGGAAACTTTAGGGTTCTGAATTGAAGAACCAGCAATAAGGCCTGAAGAGATTCCGGTATGAGCTAAATCCTGGGGTTTCTTTGGTACTGGCCCTGTGTGACCAGCAATAAGACTTGATGAATGTGCAGTCTGAGTAGAATCTAGTTTCTTGGGAGGAGCCAGGGGCAGCTTACTCATGATACTTGCTAATTTTTCCTCCCTCAGTCCTGGACGAGGTTTTGCAGTCGGCACACTTATCCTTGAGCCAGTTGCAGGGCCCTTGTTCCCACTGTTGATAACAGCCAAAGCTTCAGAAACAAGATCCAGGGCAGGTGGGTGGAAAGAAAGGTCTTCATCTAGGGAGTCGTCCAGGCAGATGGTCTCCTGGGCTGGCGTGGAGCTAGAACTGGTGGAAGCCACAGCAGATGCGCTGGAGCTAGCGGAAGGACCACCGACTGAAGCTGCCAAGGATGTGGGAGTTTTCTGGTCCTTTTTTGGACTACACTCCTAGCATAAACAGCATTATATGGGAAATGATTAAATGACTGATAGAAAAATACTAAGTATTAGTTTTAAAAGGACTAAGAAATCTTTATGATGTTTAAAATTCTACCAGAAATCTGTAGAGACTGTAAAAACCATAATAATTTTTTGAGAGGATAGAGCTCCTGAGTGAACTGTCCTCATAAGCCAAAGTACCTAAAATACCATACACAACTGCCATACCTTAGTAAGCCATTCTAAGAAGGCTTAAAACCAAGCCAAAGGAACATTCATATACCAGTTCTATTATTGATGAAATGCCCCTCTACTCACCCTCCTGTACCAGATCTTTGGATTCTATTCCAAAGCCATCTGTTCAGAGACTATTCTCTTTTTTTTCTCCTTGTAACTAAGAAAAATTCTGCCCTCACCTTAAGCATCTACCTGTCTTCCACAGTGTGGTTTGCAAGGACCTAATCCTTATTCTCTGCTTCCTTGCATTTCTGCCTCTCTGTATGCCCTGTCCTGCAGCTACCCATAGCCAGTACACAGAGAAACTGGTACATCAAACTGTCAGATAATCCAATTCAAGCATGCTAAAATTATGTTTTCTATTCATTATGGTAAAAGTCATTTGTAATTTACTCAACATATATTTACTAAGTGTCCACTGTGAGCAAGGCACTATGTTAAGAAAGCAAGGGTGTTAAGAATTAAAACATTGAATACCTAAAAGACTATTTCTCCCCAAAAAATCACCTTTCTTAAAATTCAATGAAGAGATAAGAGAATTAGAGCAGTTTAAAATATAAAAGAACAGTAGAACTAAAAAGTAACTTTCTCTTAAAAAAGAAATGTAAAGTATTTGACTCATTTCATTTATAAGATTAAAAAATAAAACTATCACATAAAAATCATTTCAAAGTTCCTTCAAGTCATTTCCTAAGCACAAACCCAAATAAATCCAAACCCGAAGTCTTATATTATATATTGATTTACACAACCACAGCACTTCCCTTAGCCATAGTTGAAAAGGAAGGCTCATTATCACCTTCTAAGGTGTTACAGTAACTATGCTGTGACAATCTAACCTCCTTAGCAATTTTTCTAAGCTTCTATTTTGAAAGCCCCAACTGCAAAGGTCACTGCCCCTCAGAAGTCTGTAGTGTAACTGCATTAAAGTCAAAAGTGTCTGCTAAGATGAATGGTAATTTTAGATGCGTTTCCTCTGACATGCCATCCAATCACGTAATTAATGAAAATTCCATTATTAAAGCAAGTAAAGAAACTGAGGGTGGGGAGTGAATCAGAGTAATATTGGTAATGTTACCAGTATAAAACAGCCACTTTAAGTAACTTTTTTATTAATATTTTTTCTTTATAAAAAAACCATTAAATCTACTCAATAGAGTACTATAGATTTACAGTGGCAGAGAAAACTATTCAGGATATACATTTGAATCAAAAAAGCAGGTAATCCCATTTGCATAAAATGTTAATTCAGTATGGTTAAATAGAACAGGTGGATGGATGGATGGATGGAAGGAGGAGAAGCAGGGACAGAAATCCAAAAGAAGAGGGCAGATGTGTACTAGAAAGTTAAGCTTTTTTTCTGGGTGAGCAGTATTTCTAGATACTTTTACAATTCTCATTTTTTGTATTGTTTGCATTTTCTACATTTCCTTTTATTACCTTTACATGCATTTCCTTATATTGCCTTTATAACTAAATAGGTATTTGAGAGACAATAAGGTAGGGGAAAAAAAATCAGCAAATACAGTTTTTCCAAGAAAAGGAAAAAGTAATTTAATCACAAACAGAGGTAATTCCTCTATGCCATCCTAACACATTCATTATTAGAATTCTGATAAACTCATTATGTTTGAATAGATTTATCAAAAGTTAACCAACCCCTTATGGAAGGTATTAGGAGTTTAAAAGTAAAGTAAGTGGCAAAACAAAGCAGCAATTCAACAGATTTAATGAAATATTGGCTCAGTATTATTTGGGTTAGAAGACAAAGTGGGTTACTAAGAAAAAGAGCACTATTTACTCTGTATTCAAGGA
Source organism: Smutsia gigantea (assembly GCA_032199065.1). Taxonomy (NCBI): domain Eukaryota; kingdom Metazoa; phylum Chordata; class Mammalia; order Pholidota; family Manidae; genus Smutsia; species Smutsia gigantea. Next base: position 83,200 of record JAVSCE010021168.1, read on the forward strand.
GCCTCACTTAACATTCAAGTTAAGAAGGGCACAGAGTAACAAATGCTGACCTTCTGGTTATAACCTCATAAGCAAATAAACTCATCTCCTTCGAGCTATGGGATAAGTCTAAAACCTAAAGGGTGTGTGGGCTTTCATTACAATTTTAACTTCAAATGATTATAGTTTTTACTTTTAGAGTATACTTGGTTCTTTTTCAATTCCACATTGTCTATTTTGATGGATATTTTTTATCCCCTTTTCTACTTTTTAAAATATTTTAAAATTTTAAGTTACTTTTTTTAATGTAATAAATACATCACTTGCCCTCAAGGATTTAATTCTTAAATTAAATTGGTAGCTGGTTGTTTCCGCTGACTCTCACTCATAGTAACTTACTTCCTCATGCACTCTCTCAAATTGTAAACTCATGTTTGACGTGGCACGTGTGATAAGCCTGTGAGGTCTGGGATGAGGGTACATTATTCCAGAGAGAATTTGATTTGCCAACTGCCCTGGGTTAATGCTAATCAAATGATTTTATAGTAATAAAATAATAATTTTTCTATTTAATAAGAGTATTAATCTAATAATTATCTTAATTCTATTAATCTATAGGTTCCCTCTCCATCCTTTTAAAATTATATTGGTGATGTATAATATTGTACTCATCTAGTAACTTCAAGTTATTTTCTTAGCTTAAGGTTATTGCAGATTTTGCAAATAGTGTAAATTAAACTCCTAAACCAGGGAAAATTCTCAGGGAGGACTCTTCCCTGAATCCAGAACCCAGGCCAATCCACACATTTTTCTCAATCTTTCTGCTGGTGAATGGATTTCTTTTCTAGTCCTTTCTTTTACTAAAGATGCTATCCTTTGAGGGTCCCAGGTTAAGCAGAGTTTCATTTGAATTCTCAACCTATATGGTGCTCTAGAAGACTCAACCTGTTATGCACTGAAAAGAAATTTTAAACTGTAAGGCGATAGATAGAAATCAGCAAATGCTCCTAAAAGCAACCAAAATTTAGAGACAGATTAACACTATGGCAGTTTCTTCTTTGTTTTGGGCTTTACAGATTTCTCTTATATATTTGCAATCTCAGCTACACTTTTAAAGGATATCTTACATATTTCATCCAATATTTCCACATAGTATTGTTTTATAATTCAATTAATATATGCAAATTTCCCACTGCTACACAGTCATCTATTCTCCAAATACAATGGTTCTGGGATTTTCAAAGTTTGAAAACACCCACCTTAGGAGTATGGTACATATCGATCTGTGCTAAGTACTATATTATCTTTTTCATCATATTTTCTTGACCATATTTCAACATTCACCAATTACAACCAATTAAAAATTTGGTTCAATACTCACCTTCACTTTGGGTTTAGGTGCAGGTATCACCTTTTTCTTTGCCCTAAGACAAAAGATTAAAAAGGCCATTTCAGTAGCAATTCAGTCATGCATTAGAAAATTGTAACGTATAATCCTTAATTACATGGGCAAATCATTTCACCTGCTATTAACAATGCTCTTTGAAGGGAGGAACTATATATAAGTGCTCAGTTTATATGTGACTATACAGCACCATTCCCCCAATTCTGATGAACTAGAAGGCCAATTAATGTATGAAATGTAAAGTTTTCTTTAAAAATTAAATTTAAATACTCAAAATAAAATAACTCAAAATAGTCTAACAAAGCTGCCTAAGGAGACTCACTTCAAAGAACTGGTAAGAATTTTAATTATTTATAGGAAAACAGAGTTTCAAGGAACTTCAAGCTCAAATTAAACCATGCCAAGAAGCTGTAAATATATTTAGAAACCAAAATATCCTCAAGTCTTTAAAGAAATTATTTTTAATATGAAAATACAAAAAAAAAAAGTCAAAATGAAATAAAAAAGGCAAGAAAAAGTACTGTGGAACCTTGGGTGAAAATGTTCTTTTGAGAACCAGTGTGAAAAGGTTTGAAGATTAAAAAATCTTACGGGTTCCACAGCAGAAGAAAGCACTCAAATGCCTGTTGAATAAAGGTTCACGAGCTAAAATAATGTCACACTGTTTGAGTATTTCTACTTCACTAAGTTAAAGGAGTCATCAATTAAATAACAAGTCTCTTGACTAAAACTGCTAGTCTACAACTTCAGCCAGTAAGGCAACCGTAATTTTCAAAGTTTTTTTTGATAAAGACCACTCGGGGCAAAAGACCTCCAGGCCCAGATACCTACTTTTGCTACAAAAACAAACTAAAACCCAAAGTCTGCCATAATAATGAAGCTACTAAAAAACAACAAAACAAAACAAAAAACTGAGGGAGGGTCTATATTAACACTGCTTTAGCATTAAAGGAATGAATTACTTATACCTAACTGTATATATGTGATTTTACAACTATAGGGAAATGAAAAGCTGGAGGATTCACGCAAATGTATGTGTATGTATGTATGCCCCTGCTCCTGGATAACTAAACCATCTGCAACAAAGTAAACTTACAATGTATGAAACCAAAATTTATATCCAGTAAACAAGAATTGGAAGAAAACTGAACACCACAACCAACTCGATACATCTTTGGATAGTTGACTAACAAAGTGTCCTTCCTAAAAAATTCCACCTATTTTGACTGTGCATACATACAAGGAAAAGGGGAGTTTTGTGACATTAACCAGAAGATATTAACCAGACCTCTTAGCAGAATACGGAATTAGGAGCGCATAGTAGATGCTCACTTGATCACCTAATTTTGTATTTTATTAGCCCTAATACTACATCTGAGCTAGAGAGAAATAGCCCTAGTTGTAGGTAAAAATAAATCTCCTGTCAGGTTAACCAGTCATTCACCCAAAAATGTAACTACAGAAAAAACTTGCCTTTTTACTACTGCCTGTTGGGAGGCTAAGAGACCTTTCTTTTATAATCACATCATTAAGGAAATAATCTTGTTTTGAACAGAAGAAGGACATGAAGAGTAGGTTAATTTTATGGACTAAAAACACTTTGCAAGGAAGGCAGGTACGCATGTGGAACAATGTTGGAAAGCACAAGGCTATAGGTTCCTGTGAAGATGGTGATTCAGAAGGGAAGAAAATGGACAAAGGACCTGAAGGCCAGAGGCCCAGAAACAGAGGAAACTGCCAGAACCTTCCATGTTTACATGGCTCCTTACTACCAGATCTCAGGCCAGTATCTGCTACATTATGGATGCAGGTTTTGGAGACTAGCCTGAGAACGATTTAATAAATGTGTTGTGAGGTCTTCATAGTTAACAGTGAAAATGATGTTTTTCAAAAGGTGGTGGTAAAATGGAGATTGTCTGAATGTACATTTAAGTCCATTTCACCTAGCGTTACATGATACTTCTGTTTACCAAAGCACATAATGTGAATATAAATAAATGAAGAAATCTAGAGTCTACATTTACTCACGGAGCAGCAGTAAGATGATTATGTACACTCCGGCTTTCCTTAAAAAGCATTCTGAAAAAATTAAAAGGACACAATCTTTTTTTTATAGCAGATAAAAAAATAATCACTTTAATAAAAGTTATAATGGTACAGTAAATTCAATAATCTATTTTATGGGGAGTTTTAAATCACCTCTCTTTAAGTCTTTTCACAGATCAACACGTTTTCTGTTGATTTAAAATGGAACACTTTAATATGACAAGTTTATTAATTTTAATATTCTTAACTCTTTTGAACTTTAAATTAGGCTACTCTTAGTTTTTGAGACACCACTCTACATTGACTATTTTCAACAGATCCTAGGGCTTGTGGCTCTTTTCCTGCACTCTGAATTTCCTGTACTCAGTTCCTTATCTTCCTTCCATATGCAGTGCCCCTCCTGAAGTTATAACCATCTTCCCTCCTCCAGTTTCTCTACTAGCAAATTCAGGTGCAAGAAAGAAAAAGTGGTCAGTAAAACAAAACCACCTTTATGTGTATCTCTATATCTGTATGTCCACAGACTGCTTTGTCTTTTAGTGCTTGAAATTTACAAAACAGAGAGCAACTGAGATGATAGTATAGAATGTGAAACAACACATTTTAGCAAAATAAATGTCATGTATGTGTGTATATATATATGTATATATGCATCTTCAATAACAGCAATAATAAGAAAGTAAAATAAAATCTCAGATATCGTATTTCTTACCTTGCCTGCATCCAGCCCTTAGGCCACAATGGTTTCACCTCTGTCTCCATAAAGGATTTAAGATAATCCTCAGCAGACTGGCTTTTATTTGGCTCTAACTCATAGCATCCCAATTTGATCTCAACAAGGTTACATAACAAAGTTCTAAATAGATTTAAAAAATATATTTATATGTAAATCTGACTGCAAAATTGTAGAAAATTAGCTTCAAACAGATTTTTTAAAAGCACATTAAATCTGACAGTAATAATAAAGAATATTATCTGGAGAATTCAGAAGATGACACAAAGATAAGTTCTAACATATATCATTCATTGCACTATAGCCAAATCACCAATATGAAACAATGTTCTTTGATACCCTTAATCCAGGCACAAAGACTGAAAGGGGTAGCCCTGTGACCAACCCCTCCACCCGGTGTACAGAAATCCTGGTAAAAAAGTTAGCTGATTACACAAGTACACTGAGTATTTCACCTTCTGAACCAGTAGGACTTACTCAATAATTAGAAGATCAGCTTATAAATAGTATTCTATGAAAATAAAAGTGATAACACTCTAAGGATATTAGGACCAAATCAATCTCCACTTGAATAAATTTTTCCTACATACTAATCTTTAGTTGTTTCCAATCTAGCCTTCCATTTACCACAGATTGTTTTTATGTGAAACCTTACTTCTACCTTACTATTTCGTTAAAAGTGAAGGCTTTGGTTAAATCTTACCTAATGGTGTCATCCCAGTGGAATTTCTTTCTTGGTCCTATGACACGTTTCCCTGGTTTTTCATCATCATCTTCCTCAGACCCATTTTTCTCCCTTTCCTCATCTGTTTGCAACCTAAAAATGAAAAACATTTTATGAAGCAAAGTATTAACCCAACACTGCCTGTAATATGCTCCACAGAAACTTGTTGAATTGCTTGACTGAATGTTAACTCAGAATACAGCATACACAGGGAATCTACCTTTCCACATAGAACTTCGAATTTGAAGTACATAATAAAATGGTTTGGTAAATAAGGTTTATAAAGTGTAATATAAAGGCATGAACACTCATTTTTTAGTTCAGAAAGTATTTGTGTCCAACTTCAGCCAGTCAGGTTGTTCAACATGTGAAGTGTCTGACCAGTGCCAGTTCTTGCTGTGATCACACCCACATACTAAATCAACAGACCTTTTGCTTTTGACACGAAGGTAACTGAGTGGGAAGTGACATGTCATTTAGAAAATTCAGTTATACCGTCTCAGTGGTATATGTGGATTTCGACTTGGTGATAAAGTCCATTTATGATCACTCTCTAACAGCCAGAAGTATTTCTCAAATGCAAAAGCCAGTCCAAACAGAGGAGGTACATACTTGGCACACTTCGCTTGACTACGAGCTTGGCAGTCCTCCTGGTATTTAAATAGCTGTTCAGGCATGACATTGCTAACAGCCAGTTTCAGTTTTTGCAGAGGTTCTCTTAAACGATCATCCTGGGAAAAAAACATACTGAAAGATTTTTCAAACGTATTTAAAAATCTTATTTGGCAAGCAGATCCTCAAAAGATGAAATTTATGTTTTAGATATCGATTACAGATTTGCAATGTTAACCTATTGAAATACAGACATTTCTTCATCAACACTGTCTTTTCATAATGCACACTGGATGTAAAATTAGGAAGACCATACTTCCCTAGTAGCCAAGAAGAGTTCTAGTTTTAGCCTGTTGCCCCAGCATAATTATTAACAATGCTCCCTTGTAGTCCTAAAAATGCCCCATGTTTGGCCAATAAATTATATGGAACCTTCAATATAATTTTGTTATCTGCATCATACAGACTTCTCTTAGTTAATCCCCATTATGATGGGGACCCAGTGCCACAAGAGGAGGACTGCTTTGGGATACTGGAACACACAATTTGGTTTGGGTGACTACCAACAGGATGTTGGCATCCTGTTCTCTCATTTATTGTTAGTAATTGTGACTTAGCACAATCAAAAATGCAAGATCAAGGCAAAAGTGAGAGAGGAAACTGGGAGACTCTTATTCATGTGGGTTTAGGGCAAAAAGAAAAAAGCAAGTAGGTTTGTACTTGACAGCTTTACTCAACCAATTTATTATTTTCATCTTGCAAGCCATAAAAAATATATAACTATTTAAAACATACCTTTCTTTTTGTCATAGGTACAGAAATACAAGACTTTGCTTTTCTTCACTGAAACAACTGTCTTTAAAATATGGTTTTGGGTAAGGAGAAGAGTTTCAGGAATGCAACTGTCATGTTATGGAAGGTATGCTTTACAAATTAAAATACCGCATTCCTTTAAAAACATATTTTATTAATAAAAACAGAACACAAACATTATTACTAATTACCTATTTCATGCATACCAATTAACATTATTGAACATGAGAGGTCTGCTATACAATCCCATTTAAAAAAACTGTGAACATCCGGTATCGTGGTTCCTGGAGAATCACTTTTTAAGAATTATGTAGCTCAGACTATCTGCCTGGAAACAACCCAATATCCAATAGTAAAATGAATAAATTAACTGGAATATAGTCATACAATGGAACACTGTACACCAGCATAAACATGGAAGTTCTATCATGTTAATGTCACAGATAAATCTGAGGTACATAATGTTGAGTATTAAAAAATACAAACTGCAAAAGAAAATAGTATGACTCCATTTATATGAAGCTCAAAAACATGCAAATCCAAACAACATAATCTTTAGGGATACAAATGTATGTGATAAAACTGTACGAAGAAAACCAAGAGTAAATAAGCATCTTTCTTCCATGGCCAACAGGGATATTAATAACTTAAAACATTCTATCTGAAATGTTCCTTAGAAAATATTTTACAATGTGCAAAAAGCTGTTTTCCTATGTCTAGTTCATTCTTTATTGGTACCCATTTCTGTCATTTCTACTTAATAGGCTGTAAGCTCCAACTGTCAATGTCTGACGGAGCCAGGCATAGGCACAAAATCTGAGACCTCAAACAAATCTCATGTATTATTAACCTGCTTTGAATTAAGAACTATACTTTCTCATTTCAAGGGTGTATTTTATTAAGCGAAGTATGGAACCTATTATAAAGAATTCTATGCCTGTCAGATCACACCTGCTCCAGTGATCCGGGGCACCACACATTCCCTCATTTGCACCACGGTGGGCCTTGGAGAGTCATGTTGTGCTGTGTAACCCCCTCCCACCCACCTCCCCAGGAAAATTTAGGTTGACCCAAGACAGTATAGTCAGGGTTTTTTTCTGTCCCAAGAATTTGGGTTGGGATGAGAGACCTGAGTCAGTCTGTGTGTGTGGCTTTTCTATAATATAAAAATTTGGGAATAAAGTAATCTATTGCAGATGTGCATAAAAGGATAAAATGAGACACAGGTAAAGAGATAGAAACAATTAATGCAAATTATCACTTCCCATCTCTTCCTGGCTGCATTCTTGTCCTTAATTCAATGAAATACCTTTATTCATAGAAAAAAAAAGGGAGAGGGAGGGCTTTTTTTGGTCTTAAACCACATTCAAATGATTTTTTATTACTCTCATGTTATAAATATTTCAAAAATATATAGTCAAACAAATCATTAAAGAAAGAATAATCAGTACAGGGAAGGTACTGAAAACCATTTTATATGAAGTGAGAAAGAGGTTATTAAGTGCTTTCAAAACTAAGAAAGCCATGAAGTAGACAAATGACTAGATTTGTGAATGGACTCAAGGGTAGAATTAGGACTGAGATTTTCTTAAATGCATGGAAGAACTTACTGATACTGTAACGAAATAACATTCTGACCATCGGAAGCATTCAAACATGGACAATCGCTTAGTAGGGTTGTCGTTAAGGAGAACCTAGCAAAACATTGATGATTCCACTAAGTAATCTAAGTTTAAATGCAACACTATGATTCTTTCCACTGGTCTTCACAACATAAGTGTGAGCATATCTATACAAATCCATTTTAAGAATAAGCAAATTGAGTTATAAATATATCAGGTTATTTGTTGAGGGCAAAGTTGTGTTAGCTCTGGAACGGAGATTAATTTAACAGTCCAAGTATCTATGCCTTAGAAAACATCCTTTAAACCTATGCATTGTTGAAAAGTAATTCTTCTCCCCAGATGATCCAACATGCCCTTAATAACCTCCTATATTACTAAGCATATATAAGATGACTATAAAGCAATTATAACATGCAAAACCCTAAACAGAAACCAGTCTCTTTACAGGTTATAAAACCTCAGGTGCAGGTATGATCGTTCCTTCTCTTACCTGGACGTTGAGATGTAACTTCTTTAGGCGTTTTACCAGTGTTTCCTTATTGCATGGCACAAAAGCTTCAAGATGGGAGTAGACACCACTACGAATGATGGGGCCTAGTTCCTGTAGCTGTAACTCAATGCTACCCAAAACAACAAATAAATAGTACAGAATTTCTTTTAGGTAGCAACACACAAGCAAGGAGGCAAAGGCAGTGATTCTTTTCTCATTTTATCTTTCCGTGATTTCCCAGCCAGTATTTTTCAAGGCCAAAAAAAAGACCCACCAATAAATAATAATGCTATAGAAAATTTCAATGAGTCTAGTCTAAAAGTGAAATTTATATAATTGAAAACACAAAATTTAATTTTTTGATGATGGGGCAAAGTCTACATTTTTGGGTAAAGCACAGGAACTCCATTATTAACCAAAAGATCATTTCCTTAAAGGGTATCATACTCCTCCCCCACCCCCACCTTGCAACTGCTATACTAGAATAGTCACATAGTTTCAGTGAGTTACTTTTTTCCTTAAGAGATGTTTGAAAAAATAATAAATTTAGAAGAGGTAAAGCCCTTCTGCCTACATTATAGTTTTATCCATCATTCTCTTATTATGTCTGCATTGCACAAACTCAATATTAGCTAGTATACTCAATTTATTCTCAATCTGTTCATTCTAATCCCTGTTTCCACTCAAAAATTAGGTTTTTAGATAGCACAAAAGTTGTTAAAACAATGTCACTTGGCCTAACAGATATTTTTTTAAAAAAGGAAAAGAGTTTGTAACAGTCACCATGTTCTCAGCAGGACAAGCCTACTAATAAATAATTAAGTTTTCTTCCAAGATGGAAGATATTATATCTGGCAGCTGGTACTGTAGAAAGATGGGAACAGATGTTAATTTAAAGACCAAGACCCAACTAGAGCTCTTAGCAACAAACTATGCCCAAATCATCACTTCACCATAGAGGAAAGTACAGACAGACTTAATAAATACCTCTCACAAGCGTACGATGCATGCAAAGATTCAAGCCTTTGGGGGAGAAACGAAACCCTGCCATACCAATTGTGTCCACTACTTATGAGATATATTGAAACCCCAGAAACAATGAAATGTGGAAAACTAGACTCCTCAGTATGGCAATAGAGAATTCTTGGTATTACCGAAGTCAGTTACAATAAAAAATGGAAAGAAGTAGACAGTGTAGCACAGAGAAGACAAGTAGTGACTCTGTGGCATCTTACTACACTGATGGACAGTGACTGCAATGGGGTGTGTGGGGGGGACTTGATAACATGGTTGAATGTAGCAACAAAATTGTTTTTCTTGTGAAACCTTCAAGGAATGAATACCAATGATATCTTAATTTTAAAAAAATGGAAAGAAGATTAAGACCTGTAAGAACCAAAGGGTCAAATGAAGAGGTTCATAAAGAAAACAATTACTGAAGTCACAAGCTCCTCTGTGCATAAACATTTAGTTAAATAATTTTATGTGGTCTGATCTTTATTAAAAGTCTAGACTCTGTATAGCACAGAGAAGACAGTGACTCTACAGCATCTTACTACACGGATGAACAGTGATTGTAATGGGGTGTGGAGGGAGCTGATAATGGGGGGAATCTAGTAACCACAATGTTGCTCATGTGATTGTATATTAACGATACCAAAAAAAAAAAGTCTAGACTCTGGGTAGGAAGCTTTTTAGGCTGGCCTCATTATAAAGGTTGGTTGAGGCTGAAAATAAAATAGAAACTCCAAGTAGTAAGAGATTCCAAGTAAGAAAAGATCAACTCAATGATCTACTTACAAAAATCAATGGTTTTTGAAGACAGGGTAACTCAGAAACATGAAGAGCCAATTGTATTACATAAAAATTAGAGAAACATATTAATCCTAGGGGTAAATATGTTCATAACAGGGAGAAAGTCTACATTTTTTTGGGTAAAGCATAGGAGCTCTATTATTAACCAAAAGTTCATTTCCTCAAAGAGAAATCATACTCTCCCTCCCCCACCCTGTAATTGCTATACTAGAGAGTCCCACTATTTCAAGAGCTCTTAGAGTATTTCTGATGTATCTGCTCTATTCTTCCTCTATTTGCCCCCTAAAGAAGCATCTAACAATAACATCTAGACTGCACTGGTCTATCACAAATACATACAAATTCCTATCTGAGAGGAATATATTTTAAGTATACAACCTTCACACATCTACTTTATTTATTTTTCCTAAGAATTCTAACCTTCTGAAGGTCTAAAAAAGTATCTGGGACAACTAAAAACACATGGAAATGGAAGTCTGAATTTCTGATATTTTCATATTTATTTCACAGATTAATAAATGTTCTCCTAAAGTGGTGAACTTTCTTGAGCCCTGTCCCCTTCTCTCCACCAGGCTCTTTTTCCTTCTTTAAGTGAAATCTATCCCAAAAGCAGATATCCTTGCATGAAAGTCACTATGAATGGGTCTCAAACCTCTGATAACAAATTATGAGCAGGAGATCACCACAGGCTCTATACGGATCAAAATATACTACGACCATCTGCTGTTAATGCATTTGAGAAGAAATACTGGGTTTTGTGAATAAATAAGTTGGAAACCCATTTTTATATCCCTAGTTACACAAGGCTCTCATCTGCCTCTACAGAAGCTTCAGAGAAACGCAACATGGAAATCCATAACTGATGCAATGGCCACCTTTGTAAATAAGATTCCTCTGCTCTGCAATCTTTAGTGCTACCTACTATGGTATCCTCACTCAGGATTCTAGAAACAAAGTCATTTTCCCAAAGTTGATATTTGATGCATCTTTCTTCCCCATCAACTCCCTTTTTAAAAAACAGAATATATTTCTTATTCAATCAGTTTAAAACACTAGTGAAAGAAAAGCTCACAATATTTAAGGCAAATGAATTCTGGATCTGCTGAATTTCCTGGATTTTTTCCTCAAGTATTCCACATATCCTATTAATACTGTCCAAATAACATAACCACCAAAAATTACCACTCGAAGAAAGACTTAGGGAGCAATAACCCAAACTCACAATCCAAAACAGCTCTTAAAGCAAGAATTCAAAAGCCTGTTGATGTGTTAACTGATAATAAACAAGAGAGGTGTTCATCTCCTGTCTCTGAACAAGCAATTTTGTTCAGATGGGCTGGTTCTAATGTTACCTAAAGAAGGCTTGGTGTGGAATAGGTTAGAGATGTGGTTCAAAATTGCTTGCGAGTTTTCCAACTGAAAAGTATCCCCTGAAGAGATAAAAAGCCATGGCACAGAATCAAGTTCTTTCTGAAAGCAACCTCAATGTCCAGCAATAGGTGAATGGATAAAAAAGACATGGTATATATATATATATAATGGAACATTATGCAGCCACAAAAAAAGAAAGAAATCCACAGCATGGATGGACCTAGAGAGTATTATGCTAAGTGAAATAAGCCAGGCGAAGAAAGACAAATACCATATGATTTCACTTATTTGTGGAACGTGAAGACAAAACAAAACAAAATGAACAAAAGAGCAGTAGACTCACAGGCACTGAGAAGTGGCTGGTGGGTACCATGGGGGAGGGGTTGGGACGGGTGGGTTAACTCAGTCGAGAAATAAGGGATGTTTGTTGATGAAAGTGGAAAAAGACGAGGGGCATAAGAAAGTGACTAAAAAGGGAAAAGTTCAACTTTGAACACCAGGGCTTGTAGAACTATAGGCATGCTCTCTGTGAAATAAAAAGCAGATAGGCTCCAAAAAACTAGAGGAGTCATTTTAAGATAGACATGGGAGGAATTAACAGAGAAGCCTGTTCAGGGAATGCGGATATTCTGCTAATTTGAGATGTCCCAAGGATAGTTTTTTGATTCTACCAGGAGAGAAATTATTGTTCCCTCTTACAGAAATGTAAAATAAAAAAGAATTGCCTTAGTCACAGGAAAAGGACCCGATCCAGTAAATTTAGGGCTCTCGAGTGGAAAGAAAGAGAACTTGTCAGATCCTTGATTATGGAATCTGGGTACAGCTTTGTTGAGTAATGGGTATGCTGTTTATTGGGGTTTAAAAGGGAGCCAGGTAGAAGGAGCTGTCACAGGAAGCGTTTGCCTTGCTTCTAGGCAGACAGAATCAATCTGAAAATCCCCAGCTAAAATAAAGGAATTCCTCTGGCACCATACTAGTGGAATGCTAGGTTATGTGTTTTATGAGTCCATGGAGAGCAAAAAGACTTTTTCAATACTCCACAATGGGAGACTGCAATTAATTAAAATACCTACCAAACCCACAAACCACTCCATCCTACATATCTCAAGAGAAACTATCTCCATTATATATTTAAAAGACAAGAATTGTGGTATTGGAAACATTGCTTTGTTTGTTTATATATGATGCTACAGAACCACCAAGAGAAGGTATACATTATTTTCATCCAAGAGGAATAAAATTTGCTGCTTTTCCCAGGACCACTTTTTTTGCCCAGTTCTGCTTGCAGCCAATTATATTTTTTTGTAATTATATGGTAACTGCACCCTCATTAGTATCAAACTCTAAGAGTAAAAATTACCACTAACTTAAATATACTCTATGTATCAGCCATCACATTCTTCTTCCCAATCTAACTTTTGTCCTCTCCACACTGCCTCCATTCTTCCCACAAATACAATTTCTTCATTAAATTACCATACATTCCATTTGGCTATAAATGTTGCTATAAATTATAATTAACCTCACTAGATACCAATGGAATTATTTTCCCCAAATCACAATAAAAGTAGAAGGAAAATGATACCAAATTTAATATAAATATGTAGAGCTGTCCCAGAAAGATATTTTCATATAAGGTGACAAAATACATTTAAATATAGGATAATATTCAACTTGTACAGTGGTCATCTACTATATTTTTTAATGAATTCTTAAGTTTAAATAATTTTTAAGGTTCTTTAATCAAAGAAGAAAGTTACTTACTCCAGAAGAATATTATTCATATCCTGGGTAAAAAATTTTTTCCTTCCTTCTTCATCAAAAAGTTTGGCAGCCTAGAGAAATGTAGGATTGTCAAGTTAACTCTCAATAAATACACTGTTTCCATATAAGAATAAACTCCTTGAAGGTGGGGCTATTATTTACTTCACTTTGTATTCTCTCTATATAACCAGTTTAGCACCTGGCATGAGTGCTAATTAAAGAGTGCTGAAGCAATTTAGCATACATACCATTCTTTCCCTTTATGTCTATATTTAATTTTTCTCAAACTTCCTAAATTCACAAAATTATACATACAAGATTCTTTACTGGTTTGGGTGTCTTGTTTAGCAATTCTAGATGTGATTTCCAAGACACCACAAAGCAGATACCTTACCTTCTTCAGACATTATTGTGACAATGTGTCTGATATTCTATATTTTATACTCATTACCATATTTAATCCTGAAGACAGTCAGTCGATGGTGTTTGTACTATAGCCCACATTTTATAAACAGGGAACCTAAATCTTACAAAGGTTATGTGATATGCCCCAAAACGACATACTAATAAGTGATGGATTCAGGACCAGACCAGAAGCTTTCTTACTCAAACTGTATAACACTGCCACACTGTAGCCAGTCTGCGTCTGGATTCTACTCATCACTAGCAATGAAAAAATTAGCCAAGTTTATTACCATGAGATAAGTAAAAATTAATTCAATGAGCTAAGGATAACATTTCTATTATTACGTTTGTCATCTTAACCAGATGACCAAAAACAAAGAGTATACAAACCAAGACACTCTACCATAAGCAAAATTTACTAGGGAAATCACAAAAAATAGTAGTTTATCTTGAGATTCATGAGATTTAAAACACTGAGAGGCCTAATCGAATTATCTGAGCAAGACAACATATGCTGAGAGAATCTACCAAGTTATTTGACAATTTTACACACTGTAAATAGAGGAGGAAAACCTCCAAGTGTGCCTCAGCACTCAGAAATGATGAAGACAGGGCACACGCACGAAATACAGGAAGAAAGCCAGAATGAAAACTAAACTTCAAAAAAGAGAATAAAAAAAAAGTCAAGAAGTTCAACAGTGGAAGAATGTTCCGAAGTGAGAAAAGACCAACAAAAAGAAACTCCTTATCAGACAGGCATGAGTCAAGAATGAATTCTCATCTCCTAAAGAAAAAACACCATCTCCTATTTCAATGAACAAATATGGAGAATTCATAGACATCAGTAGGTGAAATGAATCTTCTTAAAACTTCCTACTAAGGAGTTAGAAAGCAGGTAAATTAACCCTGGCAGGGCTACTAGAAAGAGAGATGATAGCTTTTGTATATGAGATATGACAGAGTTTTGCAGGACGGAAACACACTCATTACTAACCAGTTTTGTTTATTCAATGAGAATGAATGGCACACACCACAGGAGACCCAGTGAAAGCTCCTATGGAAGTCAATGGTCCTGACTTTAAATCCTGGCTTTGAATCATAGCTCAGCTACTTAAAAATGATGTGGCCCTGGGCGAATCACTTAGCCTTTTGAACCTTAGTTTCCTCATCTATTAAATGGAAGAATACACCCACCTCACAGGATTATTGGTGGATTAGACTACACAGTGCCAGGGCACTGTCTCCTGAATGGTAAATGGTGCCTTGTGCAGTGGGGACACAGCAGCACCACACCAGATACATATGCATTTTGCTAAGTTAGCTCTTGTATTTAAATTCTGGTTCCAACACTCACTAGGTGTGTGGACTTAACCAGGCTATTTAACCTACCTTCACTTAAATTTCTTACCCATAAAAAGGAAACAATACCTATACTTTATAGAGTGGTTGAGAAAATTTAAAAAAAAAGTTAGAGTTGGGAATGATACAGAATATAAGAGAAAATGACAATAAAAATCAATTCCATCATTATAAAAACTCTAAGATAAAGTATTTGTTAAAAGAAAAAAGATCAAATGAGGAAAATAAACACATTTCCATTTTTCTGTTGTCTATAAGAGAAAGAGCTAAAATAAAGGAACTCAAAAAGGCTGAAGGTAAATGATGGAAAAGCTGTATCATGAAAAAATAAAGAGAAAGAGAAATTCAAGATGAAAAAGCAATGACAGCATAAAAGGGTCACCTTCAAATAATCATTACAATGAAGATTTAGCCATCAAGAATCTTATGGGCCAAATAACACAGGCTAGAAATAAAAAGGAAAAACTAGGGTAAACACAAGTTACAACTTAAAAAACACTGGCAATGAGATACTTTTACACAATTCCTCTAAGTCCTAGACTATTGAAATATATTAAAATTAGTAAAAATACAAGAGAACTAATTAATAAGTCACAACCTCAGAAGAAATGCTACAGAACAAAAAATAGAAAAAAGAACATAACTGCTGATTAAAATCCACGGGCCAGTTAGTGGAAAATTAGATAAATCTCATGCTTGCCTAATCAGATTATTTAAAATTTAAAGAGTTAAGAGAAATACAACATAAGATCGGGAACAAGACAAGGATGCCCACTCTCCCCACTTTTATTCAACATAGTACTGGAGGTGCTAGCCACAGCTATCAGACAAAACAAAGAAATAAAAGGCATCCACATTGGCAAGGAAGAACTCAAACTGTCCCTGTTTGCAGATGACATGATACTGTACATAAAAAACCCTAAAGAATCCACTCCAAAACTACTAGATCTAATATCTGAATTTGGCAAAGTCGCAGGATACAAAATTAATACACAGAAATCTGTTGCATTCCTATACACTAACGATGAACTAGCAGAAAGAGAAATCAGGAATACAATTCCATTCACAATTGCATCAAAAAGAATAAAATACCTAGGAATAAACCTAACCAAGGAAGTGAAAGACTTATACCTTGAAAACCACAAGACACTCTTAAGACAAATTAAAGAGGACACTACTAAATGGAAATTCATCCCATGCTTTTGGCTAGGAAGAATTTAATATTGTCAAAATGGCTGTCCTGCCTAAAGCAATCTACAGATTCAGTGCAATCCCTATCAAAATACCTACAGCATTCTTCAATGAACTAGAGCAAATAGTTCTAAAATTCATACGTAACCACAAAAGACCCTGAATAGCCAAAGCAATCCTGAGAAGGAAGAATAAAGTGGGGGGAATTATGCTCCCTGACTTCAAGCTCTACTACAAAGCCACAGTAATCAAGACAATTTGGTACTGGCATAAGAACAGACCCACAGACCAGTGGAACAGAATAGAGGGCCCAGATATAAACCCAAGCATATATGGTCAATTAATATATGATAAAGGAGCCATGGATATACAATGGGGAAATGACAGCCTCTTCAACAGCTGGTGTTGGCAAAACTGGACAGCTACATGTAAGAGAATGAAACTGGATTACTGTCTAACCCCATACATAAAAGTAAACTCAAAATGGATCAAAGACCTGAATGTAAGTCATGAAACCATAAAACTCTTAGAAAAAAACATAGGCAAAAATATCTTGGACATAAACATGAGCAATTTCTTCATGAACATATCTCCCTGAGCAAGGGAAACAAAATAAAAAATGAACAAATGGGACTATATCAAACTCAAAAGCTTCTGTACAGCAAAGGACACCATCAGTAGAACAAAAAGATATCCTACAGTAAGGGAGAATATATTCATGAATGACATATCCAATAAGGGGTTGACATCCAAATTATATAAAGAGCTCACGCACCAAACAAAAAGCAAATAAGCCAATTAAAGAATGGGCAGAGGAGTTGAACAGACACTTCTCCAAAGAAGAAATTCAGATGGCCAACAGGCACATGAAAAGGTGCTCCACATCGCTAATCATCAGAGAAATGCAAATGAAACCTACAATGAAATACCACCTCACACCAGTTAGGATGGCCAACATTGAAAAGACAAGAAACAACGAATGCTGGCGAGGATGAGGAGAAAGGGGTACTCTCCTACACTGTTGGTGAGAATGTAAATTGGCTCAACCATTGTGGAAAGCAGTATAAAGGTTCCTCAAAAAACTAAAAATAGAAATACCATTTGACCCAGGAATTCCACTCCTAGGAATTTACCTGAAGAAAACAAGATCCCTGATTTGAAAAGACATATGCACCCCTATGTTTATCACTGCACTATTTACAATAACCAAGATGAATGTATAAAAATGCAGTACACATACACAATGGAGTATTATTCAGCCATAAAAAGAAAAGATATCCTACCCTTTGCAACAACATGGATGGAGCTAGAGGGTTTTATGCTCAGTGAAATAAGCCAAGTGGAGAAAAACATATACCGAATGACTTTATTCATTTGCAGAGTATAAAAACAAAACAAAACTGAAGGAACAAAATAGAAGCAGACTCCCAGACTCCGAGAAGGGACTAGTGGTTACCAAAGGGGAGGGGCCGGCTAGGACTGGTGGGGAGGGAGGGAGAAGGGGATGAAGGGGCACTAGAATGAGCACTCACAATATAGGCAGGTCACGGGAAAGGCAGTACAGCACAGAGAAGACAAGTAATGACTTTACAGCATCTTAACTACGCTGATAGACACTGACTGCAATAGAGGGGGTGAGGACTTGATAATGTGGGTGAATGCTGAATCCACAGTGTTGTTTATGTGAAACCGTCGTAAGATTGTGTATCAATGATACTTTAATAAAAAGAAAAAGAAAAAAATTCAAGTTGATCTGGAGAGGATCTGTGAAATGCTAAAAGCTCACCTCTTAAGGTATGTCCTAATGGGAACATAATGTATGCTTACCAAAGCTGATTAGCTGGAAAGGATTAGCTAGTAAAATGGGTTATAAAATAACTAGATGTCAATAGTTTGGACCAAGTTTAGGTACATTTCTGCAATTTACTGTTTGTTCCTATCTTCCCTCTATTTTCTATACATGAATATGCAAACCAATAAAAATTACATTTACAAAACCTATGCAAAAAAATATAAGATGAAGTGAAATAATAATCAACTGTAACCACATTATAACTGAAGTTTAAAAGTATGTCTATGCATATAGCCAATGCCTAAAAGGAAATAAAACTAAAAATTGTATAGTTGATGAGCTTGTGGGTTAATATTTTTGTCTTAAAAAAAAAGGATTTATTGTATTGGTGCAGCAAATAAAAAAGAGAATTATTTTACTTACTGCACGGAGGTCTTCGATACGCTTTTGAAGAAGGACAGGTAGACCTTCTGGGAGTGTATGCACCACCTTGGGCATAATCGGAGCAGCACAGGTTGGCTGGGTGGTGTTTCCGTTCTCTCCCCCTGACTCAGAGAGGGGGCTGCCATCAGAAGCAGCATCCAGTAATCTGTCAAAGTCAAAATCATCTAGTATCTCTAGGGCATTTTCAGCTTCCTGAAACAGTTCATGCTCATTTGTGTTAACAAAAATGGGGAGGTCCTGGTGAGCACTGTTCAGATGTAAGTCCGAAACATCATTTCCCAATGCCACGGCAGCGGAGGGGGGTTTATTCAGAGAGGAGGGCATGAAGTTCGCTGGGACTTTAGGGTTAGACTCCTTCTTTAGTGCATCCTTTTCTTTCTGAAATTTTCGTATCATGGCAGCTAGAGATAGAGAATCTTTATAACGTTTCTTCTTTTTTTCAGACTTGTGTGAATTTAGAGCCACAACTCTGTGAAGAAAAAAGTGATCAGTGAGGCCATGTACAATTTCAATGGTTAAAGTGCCCTGTCAATGAGCAGGCAGAGATTATCAAAATAATCATTTGACAGGTGGGAGAGAACATTTCTCATGAAATTTTACAGTAGCATCTTCACCATTATCTGGACTGTTCCTTATGAAAGGCAGATAGGTGAATGGCCATGGCAGTGAAGACAATGCAAGGAATCAGGTCAACAGGAAGAAACAAAATTGAATGTACCTTAGGTTTATTAAAGTATACTAAGTTAAACTTACTACTCTTTTTGGAACATTCACATTCTCTAACACATCTCTATTAAGTAGTCAACTAAAGAAGTGACCAGATAAAGAAATGCATTTTTGCTGAGAATAGAGTTGCCTTATAAAAAGAGAAGTCCACACACCTCTACCGTCAAACTGGTACTGCAGGTGGTTTGTGCTACAGACCGCCAAAGAAATACCAGACCTCTGTATCTATGTGAGCCTTATCCATCACCATGTCCTCTATCTAGACCCTATTCTATCTGCTATTACCTTCTGATCATTTTTTACATTCCATTCTAGGATCAGCTGTGTGATGCAATCAGATAGACATGTGTAATTCTCAATGACAACTTTCCTTTTCAGGAACTATGTGAAAAGGTGGTCTCACTTTGACTATCACTTTCTCTAAGAAATATTTTCTAAATTCTGGGCTTAGATGTTTCCACGTGCATTACAGAATCTGAAAGATTACTAGTACCTTCAAGGCAGGCCCATGTTTCATTTACATTATATACCCCAAAACCAGAACAGTGCTTGGTATATAATGGGTACTGAAAAGGCATTACTGAATAGTTTTTCTCCTAAAAAAAATTTACTTGTAAATAATGAGCACTTAAAACAACTTAGTAAAATAATGTTTTTTCTTAATAATTTAATGACTCAAGAGTCACTATAATCTCATACTTAGGCGAGGATAAATATCTCCCTAAACCACCTTTTGGATATTGGTAGTCTAGAATTCAGATGCAATCCTGTGGTAAGGAGGTGGGTAAAATCTAGACTCTCAGAGTCTCTCCCTTAGTTCTGCACAAAGAGCCATAGAGAAGTAGAGGTAAATGGTAATTTTATGACTGCATGTACAAACATTTTACTCTTATGACTTACGGCTCTCAAGAAATTCGACTTGGTTTTTAGAGTCAATATTATTACCTGAAGTCACAAGTGTTAAGAATGGTTAAATAAAATAGATTATTTTATATTAAAAAAAACACAAATCATTTACATGTAGACTACTGACAATCCTCAATCCCCAGGCATCTGAGCTTAGTTTTAGCACAAAAATATTAAAAGTATTTGTTCAATGTTTAAGCCATCTCTTCAAACTGGTTCTTGTTGGTAAAAAGTTATAATGAGTAAAATACTTAATCTGTTTATAAATCTGATCTAAAATACAATGAAGTCTCTAAGATGACTCTAAGGCAATCAGATAGACAGTCCCTAAGGCTCTAAGATGAAGTCTCTAAGATAACAAAGCCTTCTGCTTATTAATAGATATAATATTATCGAAATAGAAATTAATAGGTCATTGATATTATATAAATACTGTATGAAATTAAATCCAGCTAAGCTGAATTAATGCTAAATATATCTTTCTGAAAGGAGAGCTGGTCATGCTATGATACTACTCCCTTATCACGTTTAGTTTCACGTACCCCAGTTGTTTAGGAACTTTTTTCCTTGGCTTCTTCTCCTTTTCCCCTTCCTCTTTCCTCTTCCGCTTCTTCATCTCAATATCATCTTCTTTTATTTTGGGAATCTGAAATATGAGAAAAGAATGTGTAACTTACCTAAGTATCAGTGCTTTACTCTTTGATGTTACCAAGCCGGCATCCAGGACAATGTTTTTTTCTCAAATTTCAGTGTGCATTAGAACTGCTTGTTAAAAATGTAGATTCTTAGGGTCCATGAACATTCCCACTCCTGGTTTTGACTCTGTTATCTGGGGAGGACCTTTAAGCATCTTAAACAAACAAATCTCAAACATTTTGACGGTTCTAGTACAAGTAAGTCTTTGGACCACACATCAAGAAACACTTATTTAAGGACCCTCTATCCATTTCTGAAATATATATGTTCTACAGAATTTTCTTTATAAATTGTATCTTAGGAAAGGTAACAGCTATTAATAGTCATTTCTATAGCAAGTCTTAACCTATCCTAGAAACTTAACCTATCCCCAAAATAAATTATTAAACCACATATGGAGAAATTTTAAAAGAAAATATAATTCTACCATGACATAAGGACCAATTTGCCCATATCTATATTTTACTTTAAAGCAATTAAACTATAGATTCATTAAATAATGGTTAGCATTTTTTCCCTTACATTTACAGCTATAAAGCACCAGTAAAATTCCAAAAGTACACCCTATTAATTGAATGCCCTCGAGTTACTGTTGCAACGCTGGACAAACTCACTTTGGGTGGCTTGTGCTTTTGGTTGTCTGTAATATCTTCTTCTTCAGTATCTGAAGCTTGGCGAAACTGTAGTGTGCCAGTGTTAATATAAAAGCCTCCATATTTTGTTGTTAGAGAAGCAGGAACTAATTCGTCATACTAGATTTAAAAAAAAGGTTTCAGATATATCCCACTGTCATTAATTCTGTAAATATGTCAAAGAAATTCAATCACCACATGCATCTTCCTTAAATCCTAACTGCAAAACTCCAAGGAGGATGTTCACGGAATAAATTCAGAAAATGTTATTATCTAGAGTAAAAATGAGCTTTGATTACTCAGTATTCGTTAAGAAAGTAACTTCTGGAATAACAAAGCAAATTTTAAATATATCATCTGCTGAGAAAAATTTAAAGATCACTGCTACTAGTCTTAATGACAAATGATTCTGGTGAGAAATTAAAACAAGTTAAACATATGACTAAACATCCAGACAAGGAATAAATTTCGTTAACTACCGTATTAGTACATAATTTGATTAATAAAGAGATTATAACAGTTATTTCTTCTGCTTTATCTCTAAATCTTTTAAGCGGGAAAAAATTTAAAAACATTTAAAAGAAAAACAGCATATACATGTTTTAAAAGGAAGCAGAAAAATAATTGCCCGGTTCAATAAGCATACACTGAGGGCCTATATTGAGCCAGGCACTCTGAAGCAAGAGACTCAAAATTGTCTGAAACAGACTGGAGGTCTGACCTAAAATATCACTAAAGCTGAGGTTCCCCTCAGCCTGGATTTTAAAGTTTATCAGTATCTCACTTGATGAAGATGAACAAAAAGCAAACATTAAATGAAGGTCAACTGTAACCCAAGTGAGTGTTCACAACGGAGGAGAAAAAAGGAACTACTTATCTAATAGAAGCAAGATACCTGCTACCTGGGTCGCCAGAATGCCACTTACGGGTTCTTCATATGATAAAATTAAACTTTAAGAAAAGTCATATTTTTAAGGAGACTTCTTTGCCATGGGCAAGGAATATATATATAACGTACTGGTTACTGTAACAATATTAACTCAGTACAAAAGTTGTAGATTTTAACCTGTATCTTTTCAAATTATAAGGAGAATGGATAAAGAATGCTCAGGTTAATCATACAGAATCAAAAGAAATGAAGTGAGGAAAAAGAAGAAAAAAAGGAATCCCTTTCCTTGCTGCTGCACTACTGGGATGGCCCTGAAGATCTACAGAGGATACCTTCAGAAAGGGCCAAATACTACATGCCAGTAAAGGAGTGATGTGAAGGCTGAAGCATTAAAACTGAAAAGACTCTGTAGTAATTATTTTGAAAATGTGTAATTGTGATAAATGCACCTACACTTTTTGCTTAGATGTACTTGTATAATACTTTATAACTTTCAATGCTTCTTTACCTGAATTATTTCTCTTGGTCTTCCTGATACCCTTGTGATGCAAGGAAGGCAAATATTCCCATTTTAAAGTGAAAACCAAATCCAGAGAGGTTAAGATCCTTGCTAGAGTAATTTTATTAGTTTATGATAGCAGAGTCACTGGCTGTCTCCCAACCCATCCACTATACTAAGCAGCTTCTCACATGGGCAACACATTCATCAACAGCTCCCGGGGCACTGTGGATGTGTCAATGCCTGTCTTCTGCACTGTTTCACCTAGCTTTCCCTACAAGAACACTCCTCAGGAGAACAACTCTGCATACGTAATTTAACCTGTTAAGTAGAATGTGTGAAGAGGCAATGGAGCCCTGAACTTGGGAATCAGAAAGGCCTGGATTTAGCAATGAGTAGCTACTCTCACCCACAGCAAAATCACTGTGCCTCAATCCTTGAGGGTTGTCAAGCAGAGACAGTATTATTTATTTCACAAAGTTCCTGTGAAATATGAGAGAGCCAACCTAAATAAAAGCGTTACTCATAACTGGTGTTATGAATAAAAAAAAAATTTTGCTTTCAGACTTCTAAAAATTTGGCAGCGTGTCAGAATAAAAATAATCCTGAAAAGCATTTATTTTCAGGTATTTGTAGGAGTAAGTAGTACATGATTCTGAAAATTAATTAGAGCCAGGGTATTACCACTCTCTTTCAAATAGTATGCAAACAGTGAAAGCTTACTGGCAACACAATCAATGAAAAGAAGAGAGAATCATTTGGTTGGATCAGAATCATTTTATGTCTGAATTACCTCATAAAAAGAACCAAATAATGTGCTAAGGACAATGATAAAAGTTACTTTCTAAGCCAGTAAACAACCTGAATTTTAGTTCAATTTCCTCTTATTAAACAGGGACCTACCCTATCCTATAAATGTAACTAATTGTGTAATTTTTACACAACTTTTACCTACAAACTTTATCCTCATTTATTAAAACAGTAGCTTTCAAATTTTCTTCACCACAACCCAAGTGGGTTGATTACACATCAAAACCCAGTGCATGCACATACACACACACACAGAATAAACCCACAGAATCTACTGGTGACTGACTATGATAGCTCTTATTCTATTTTATTTTCTTTAAAAATGATGCCCATACTCTTCAAATTGATATATAATCCAAAAATGGGTTGCAAAAGTCAATTTGGAAAACACTTTTTTCAAGTATTTTGAATGCTATAAAAGATGACATGCAAAATGGTATTCATGAGAGGCTATATATATACTGAATGATTCCAATCATATGACATTCTGGAAAAGGCAAACTATGGAGACAGTAAAAAGATTAGTGGCTGACAGGGGTTGAGTAGGGATGAATAGCCAGAGCCGATTTTTAGCTACTGAAACTAGTCTCTGTGATACTTAATGGTGGATTAAGTATCATCATACATTTGTTCAAATCCACAGAATGTACACCACAAAGAGCACACCCTAAAGTAAACTGTGGACTCTGGACAAGATGCATCAATGTAGGGTCATCAACTGTAACCAAAGCCCCACTCTGGTGGGGATGGTGATAATGGGGAGGCTGTGCATGTGTGGGGACGGGGGGGACATGGGAAATCTCTGTACCTTCCACTCATGTTTGCTGTGAATCTAAAACTCCTCTAAAAAAATTAAGTATATTAACTTTTTAAGATGCTATTTATGTAAGCCTGAGTACATGCAATGTCCATTTATACATGGCTGAGTTCCTTCTTGGGTTATTTAGAATTCAAAATCTGCTTACATATAATGTTCACACTAATACTAATGCTTTTTACTTGCTCTATGCTTTTTCAGCATGTCATTATCTTATTTGAGTCCCAGGGTAATTCTGCTGGGCAAGCCAGTAGTAGCAGAGAAAACTAGGTGATGCTAAGACTTGCCCCTAGTGCATGGTGAATTAGAAACCAAGTCAGGTTTTGACTTAAGTTACAGATCAAAGTTAAGACTCAAGACTCAAAAACATCCCATGCTCTAACCTACAAAAGGACTGCAAATCTTTTCGATAAAAGAAAGTCCTCTCTCCTTCAAAGGGGACTGTCAATATTTTACTCCTATAGACAAGGCTGCCTGATATGGTAAACCAGTTAATGTCAGGACACACAAATAACTTCAGAGCATGGCAGGGGATCCAGTACGCCTCATGCTGGAAGTCCTTCCTATCGCTCTCTTATCACTAATACGCCTTATCACCCTCTATACAAACAAGCATTGTAGTAACAGGAAAAAGACATTAATTTGTGGGCAGTGCAACAGTCACCTTAGCATTACTTCCTGCATATCCTAAGTAATCTCTGCACACTGAAGAGGGTATCAGAATCCCAGGGTTTAGGTTACTCTAGGACCCTGAGAAGAATCTTAAGAATATATACCTTGTCTACCCCCAAACACAGCATATCCTCTTCCATTTCCTATGTGATCAATGGACTGCTATAGTAGTCCTTGAATGCTCTTCTAGATTCCTTTTCCTCTTATAAGAGAAAGGATTCCAGGGCAAAAGCTGGGCAGCTTGATCGAAACAGACGGGTAATAAAGTCTGGCATTCTATTACTGCCATTGTAGTGAGGCTTGGCAGCAATAAAATAATTAAGTACATCTTAAAGATGTCTGCTAGATTAAATTCAATCCAGTAGCTCTCCAATCTTCAAGACAGCATAGTTCTTATCTGGAAGCCATTTCTAAATGCACCCATCCAAGTTTGGGAATATCAATAAAAATTCAAGATGTAAATACCCTTTGATCAATAAATCCCACTGCTAGAAATTTATCCTACACAAATATTTGAACTCTATAATTATCTTACATATTTACTAAAGTACACAAAAATAAATGTACACAGATGCTCAATTATTTGTAAGCACAAAACTGGAAACAATTTAGATATACATCAACAATTAGTAAAACCATTTGCTTAACTAGTTACTTTATCCTGAACTTTTACTATCCCAAACAAAGAATTGCTGCTATATTAAAGATACGTTACTCACAGCCTCTGAGTTATCAATAAATGGATCTGTCTCATCATAGCCAAAGCCTATATCAATTAAATCTTGTAGCCGATCCTTCCGGTGTTTACGGGGTTTCCCACCCTGCAAAGAACAGATATGTTAGATTGATTCAGTGCTCTATCTCCATAAATTTAGAAAATATCTCTTAGAAGAATCTCAAATAATTTCTGTAGATAATCCCAATCCAGGAGGTTGAATTTACGTCCCCCTATACCTTGAATGTAAATTATGCTTAAGGACTTGCTCCCAAAGAGTAGGATATGAAAAAGAGGGGACAAAGTAACTTTCCAGTGAAAAACCTGGCCAACATTACCTGAGCCAGGTGATTAAGGTCAACATCAACAGTGATATGTCATGTCATAGCATGTACCCTTGATATGACGTGATAAAAATAGTTTAGTAGTTTTCCTTTCAAAGCCTACGACCCCAATTATAACTTAACCTTGAGAAAAACATCATGACAAACTAAACCATGAGAAAAACATCATGACAAACTAAACCATGAGAAAAACATCAGACAAACTAAACTTCAGGAGCATTCTACAAATAACTGACCAGTATTCCTCAAAGCTGTCATGACTATTGAAAACAAGGAAAATCTGAAAAACTGTTACAGTTTAGATGAGCCTAAAGAGACAAATGACCAAATGGGATATGGGGCCCTGGATGGGGTTCAGGAGCGAAAAGAGGACATAAGGGGAAAACTAGTAAAATACGAATAAACTGTGGCACTTAATAGTAATGTACCAAAATTGGTTTGTTATTAGTTCTAACAAACCTACTACACAAATGTAATACGTTATAGGGGAGAGTGGGCAAGGACTACACGGGAATGCTTTTATTACCTTGCAACTTTTATTAAATCCAAACTATTATTAAATCTTTTTAATGTTATAGAATTACACACATGGACATGTAAGAAAATAAAAAATGAGTACATGCAAAAACTGGTGGAATCTGAATAAGGTCTATGGTCTAGTAAACTGTGTCCATGTCAATTTCCTAGTTTTGGTAACTATAGTTATGTAAGATACTACAACTGGGGGAAACTGGGCAACTGGTAGAAAGGACCTCTTTGTACTGTATATACAATTTCTTGTGAGTCTCTAATTCTAAATAAAATATTTTTTGAAAAGTAATGCAACAACAAAACAAAAAGAATCAATTAGTGTTCCATTATTCATATCACAGAACCTTTTAACTCTGGCTGATTACAGTATAAAGAACATTCTGTCTTGGATAAAAATGTTACATGTTTTCTAAGGTTATATATAAACTTGTTCTAAGTAGTTTAGGTGAGCAGGCAACCTAATATTGTGGCACTAATAAAATGAGTATTCAGTTTATTCTCCAAGAACCATTTTAGACATTCATATTATTTACTCACTCAAATTTAACTATACTACCTAACATCCCCTCTACTTCTTGATTTTTTTTGGTCCAGGAGTAGGGTTTCAGGGAAAGAAAGCACAGAAAGAGGAGAGAAAACAATTAGTGGTGAGGATTCTTCCTACCAACATGCCACCACTGAGCCAAAAAGCATGAGATACAAGATGTGAATTTCTCATTGTTTCAATTCTCACACTGCTTATCTCTTAACACAAAGTGTGATTCTAATGGTAAAAGATAGATAAATTTTGAGTAAACAAACCTTAAATAAAAGCAAATTGCTTCATCTTATTTCCTTGCAAAGAAACAGTGCCAGTATTCAAGGGAAGAAATGGTTATGTTGGACTTACCAAGCGATGTCTCAAACATGGTGCTACCCCTTTCCAAGTAATTTGCAAAGGTAATTCTGAATAAATGCTATGTTAAAAAACCTACACACTGATGTTAAAAACCTAACCCCCGTAAGCTATGACTCCACACTATGATTTTCCATGTACAAAACAACACTATCAGAAAAGTATCCCAATAAAGACAGCCATTAGAGTGTGAGAAAAAATAGCACTTCCTGTATTTTGAGATTTTACAAGTTAGGTTAATTTAAAAAACAACTTAAGACCAACACAGGGTGTTGCTAAATAAAGCCACCTAAGGCATAATCTCAGAAGAAGGAAAATCCTTCTCAAGAAATACCAGTTGGCAACCTTTACATAGACACATATGTAGCACATATACATACACAATACACACAAGTGTGTGTACTGAAATCCAACACACAACATATTGTCCTCATTTTTTCCACTTGTAAGGTTTGCAAACTGGAACCCTTACACTATGTTATGGATTACAGTCAGATTCAGAAGTTAGGGGAAGGAAACGGATATTGCTAGGAGTTATTCTATTGCGAAAACGTCAACAGACAAGCAGTTAAATCCATGAGGGACTCTTTCACCCAAAAAAAGAAAGGAAGTTCTAAGAAGAATATAAAAAGACAAAAACTTGGGAATATAAACAGACAAAAACTAATGAAGAGGACTAGCCCTGTCACATATTAAATATATTTAAAGTTATGAGAATTAAAATAGATATGGCAGGAATAAAAGAATAAACATAAATGGATAGCAATTTTCAGAAACCTACCATAGTATATGAGAATTTAACGTAAAAAAAAGGCAGCATTACAACTCATCAGAAAGCAATTAATAAAACAATTAAGCGATACCAATTTCATCTATCAAATTATAAACTTTAAAAATTCTTGCAAGGCAGAGAAGAAAGAAGACTGCTCAAATGCTGCTGCTAAGGGTGTACCATTAGAACTCTTGACAAGCAATCTGAAAGCATCTGCCAAGAAATTTTGCCATACGCTTAATTTTCTTCTTTTGCTTCTTCTGCTTTCCAAACTTTCTGTGAAGTATTAATGTCATAATGGAAATACACTAATTTTAAAAACTCTTCATCTTATTTGACCTAATAATTTTATTAAGTTAGGTAGCTTATTGTGAACCAATATTTAGAATGAAAAATATCTATTATGAACTTAATGCTACAGAAAGCAAATTGTTTAACGTCAGAAGGAATTTAAATTTAAGAAAGGGAAGCCGTTGTCCTGAAGGAACTTAAAATCTACTCAGCAAATTAACTGAGCACCTATCAAGCGCCAGCCTTCATGGATTTTATAATATAGTGGAGACAAGAAAGATTGAAAGAATAATTACAATAGTGATAAATGGTAGAAAGGAAAAATACAGGTTGTACTGGACTTTTTTAAACAGAGGACCTAATCTAGATTTTCTCAAGATATTTATGCCCAGCAGATTCACAGACTACAAGAAGGGACTAACGGTTACCAAAGGGGGGTGGTGGGGGAAGATGGGTGGGAGAGGAGAAGGGGATGGAGGGGTATTATAATTGGCACACATGATGTCCGGGGGAGGCATGGGGAACGCAGTATAGCACAGAGAAGACAAGTAGTGACTTTGTGGCTCTTGCTATGCTGATGGACAGTGACTGCAATGGGGTATGTGGGGGACTTGATAATATGGGTGACTGTAGCAACCACAGTGTTTTTCATGTGAAACCTTTGTAAGAGTGTATATCAATGATACCTTAATAAATCATTAAAACAAGCAAACAAATAAAAGATATTTATGCCAAGATAAGGGTGAGTTGAAGTAACCTTATGGAAACCACTGAGAGGATTAGAGCAGGGAAGTAATATAACAGGGTTAGTGCTTAACAAAATCACTCTGGCTACTGGGGTAGGGATGAGCACAGGTAGGGGAAGAGAGCAGTTAGGAAAAGGAAAAAAAAAGCAGAGATTTTCAAGAAAGTCACAAATTAACGGTGGCATAAAATATCTATTTTATGTACCTATGATGACAATGATGATAGCTACGATTCACGAGTGAGAACTCTCCACTAGCATCTATACTAAATGCAACAATCTATTCACACTGACAAAATTTAAGCTTGGAAAAGACAAACTGCCTAAGATCACACAAAATAATGGAGCCAATCTTCAAAATCATGGATGTCTGACTCTAAAGTGCTATTCTATTAAAAGTTCTAGAAGAGACTGGATTCAAGATGGCGGCGTGAGAGATGAGAAAAAGAGCTCCTCCCAAAACCACAAACAGTACAAAAATATAGTTAATTAGTACGATTAACCTTAAAACAGCAACTAGAAAGAAGGCTTAACCAGACTGCACAGACCTCATAAACAGAGCAGACCTCATGAAACATGGTAATGTAGGAAAACCTTAATCTGGCGGGACCTAAGCCCTTCCCCCACCCCAGCTCACCAGAGGGAGGAAAAGAAACAGAGTGGAGGACGGGGTGGAAGACTGGGACTGCTGAACACCTAGCCCTGGAGATCTGATTTGTGAGCAGAATCTAATAGTGTGTGGTGCTCTGGATGTTGGCCAGCTTGGACAGGGGGAGTGCCTGAGAAATTGACAATCCGGACGTTTGTGGAGGAGGGGATCCACACCCGGCCGCTCTGTGTCAGAGAAAAGGCAAGCAGTCTGAGAGGCTTCCTAGCAGTGAAAGGACTGCTGAAGGGCCGGGGTTTGCACAGAGCTCGCTGCACGGGAGAAGAGAGAGCTGGACAAGGTTGTCTGGGTGTGCTCTGCCCAGCTGGTTGGGAACTTTGGGGAGCTCCAGGTGCTCCATCCCCCTGGCTGCCTACTCAGCTCCGAGGCCCCCACTGTGACACACAGCCTACCGAGCCTTCCTACTGGCCTGCAGGCACCTGCTCACAAACCCACAGTCACTGTGCAGGTGTCAGGACAGCCAGAGGGACACCCCGCCTACAACATCTAGAGACACAAAGCACAGAGGTTTACATGTGTTTGCTTGGCCCACTGGCTCTGACACTGGAGACAGGCACCACAGACTGGAAACAGGAAACAGATCTTTCCTCCCCCCAGGCACCAGATCCGCTCCCCTATGACCTCCAACCAAACTCTAGAGGCTGAGCAGCTCCAGAGACTGGAGTTTCTGCACACTAGTGGGCACTACACAGAAATATGAAATGACAAAAGAAAATGGTTCACACCAAAATCTCACAAACGCCAGAAAGAGGGCCAAATGAAACCGAACTCAACAATCTTCCAGAAAGACAGTTCAAAGTAAAAATTATAAACATGCTTATGGAGGTACAGAAAAATATTCAAGAACTCAGGAACGAATTTAAGTTGGAGATTCAATCATTAAGAAATTCCGTATCTGGGGCTCGACTGGATTAAAGATGGCGGTGTGAGAGGTGAGGCAGAGACTTCCTCCTAAAACCTCATGTAATATGAAAATAAAGCTACTACAACTACTCTTGAAAGAGCAACAGGAAAGAGGATGGCAACAAACTGCATACACCTGGAGACAAGGGCAGCCCTCACAGAAAAGGGTACCTTACTAAAGCTGTGATCCTGCAGGATCCAAGCCCTTCCCCCACCCCAGCTCACCAGCAGGGGAAACAGGAACTGAGCAGGGAGGGACTGGAGATGTGACTGCTGAATACCTAACTCTGGAGATCTGCTCTAGGAGCACAAACCTACATTTCATGGTGCTTGCATGACATTCTTGTAATTAGGGGGTTGGAAAGCTGAGGCAGGCAGAATTCCTCGAGAGACTAAGAGTCCAGCTGCTTGTGAAAGCAGGGATCCATACCCAGCTACTCGGGGACAAAAGAAAGGCAGGCAATCTGAGAGACTTCCTAACAAAAAAGCCCTTAGCAAGAGGGCTGCTAAGGGGGCAAGGACTGCACGGAGCTTGCTGGTCGGGATCGGGGACAGGCGGACAGGGTTGTCCGACTGTACACTGCCAAGCGGTATGCGAGCTTTCGCGATCTTTGGGTGCTCCGGCTCCCTGACTGCCTGCGCGGCTCCAGGAACCCCTTCTGTGACATGGAGACTGTTGCACCTTTCTTCTGGGCAGCCCCACTGGGCTAGCAGCCAGGAAATCCTTCCCTGGTATTGGGCCAGCCAGAGGGAGGATCTCTCTGCAGCAACTAGAGGTGCAGGGCACAGAGGCTTGTGCCTGTGTGCTCGGCCCACTGGTTCAGGCAGTGGGGACGGGCGTGGGGGTCAGGAACGGGGAACCAGCTATTTCCTCCCCGGAGGGAACAATACCACACCCCTGCAATCCCCGCATTACTTCAGTGACTGAGCAGCTCCAGAGAGTAGAGCTTCTGGGCACTAGAGGTCGCCATACACAAATATGAAACGACAAAGGAACATGCTCCAGAGTAAAATTATGAATACAACTCCTGAGAAAGATTTAAATGATATGGACCTTATGACTCTACCTGAAAGAGAGTTCAAAATAAAAATCATTGAGAGCTTTCTGGAAAGGCTTTGGTCCTGAGGGGCAGCAAACCCGAGGACTTCTGGGAAGATGGCGGTGTGAGCAGGGCGGCAGAAATCTCCTCCCAACACTATATTTATCTACGAAAACACAGCAAATACATCTATTTCTAAAAGAGAGACGAGAATACACAGGAAAGCTCACAGCGTGCAGCTACACCCGAGAGGACTCGGCACCCCAAGAGGCGGTCTTAAAGAGCACAGCTGACATATGTGGCAACCACCAGAGACCAACTCTATAGCCATGAAAAGACAAAGGAATATGGTTCAGACCAAAATCAACCAGACAACCCCAGAGAGGGATTCTGAAGGGATGGAAATGCACAGTCTTCCTGAAAAAGAATTCAGAATAAAAGTCATAACCATGCTGATGGACCTACAGAGAAATGTGCAAGAGCTGAGGGAGGAAGTGAGGGAATTGAGGAAAGACAATGCAGAAATCAGACAAGCGATCGACGGGATTAACAACAGAATGGATGAGATGCAAGAGACTGTTAATGGAACAGAAATCAGAGAACAGGAATACAGAGCAGCTGAGGCAGAGAGAGATAAAAGGATTTCTAGGAATGAAAAAATATTAAGAGAACTGTGTGACCAATCCAAACGGAACAATATTCGCATTATAAGAGTACCAGAGGATGAAGAGAGACAAAAAGGGATAGAAAGTGTCTTTGAAGAAATAATTGCTGAAAACATTCCCTCGCTGGGGAAGGAAATAGTCTCGCAGTCCACCGAAGCCCACAGATCTCCCAACACAAGGGACCCAAGGAAGACAACACCAAGACACATAATAATTAAGATGGCAAAGATCAAAGATAAAGACAGGGTATTAAAGGCAGCTAGAGAGAGAAAAAAGATCACCTACAAAGGAAAACCCATCAGACTATCATCAGACTTCTCAACAGAAACCTTACAGGCCAGAAGAGAATGGTATGATATATTTAACATTATGAAACAGAAGGGCCTCGAACCAAGAATATTGTATCCAGCACGATTATCATTTAAATATGATGGAGGGATTAAACAATTTCCAGACAAACCGAAGGTGAGAGAGTTTGCCTCTCATAAACCACCACTTCAGGATACCTTAAATGGACTGCTCTAGATGGAAGCACACCTAAGGCTAAAAAGATGTCACCAGAGAAAATAAAATCATAGCAAAGAAAGCAGACCATCCAAATACTAACTAAAGGCAAAGAATAAAACACCTATTATAGAAAGAATGGAGAAGGAGGAATAAGAAGGGAGAGAAATAAAGAAACATCAGACTGTGTTTACAATAACTTAACAAGAAAGTTAAGTTAGATTGTTAGATAGTAAAGAAGCAACCCTTGAACCCTTGGTAACCACGAACCTAAAGCCAGCAATGGCAATAAGTACATACCTATCAATAATCACCCTAAATGTAAATGGACTGAATGCACCAATCAAAAGACACAGAGTAACAGATTGGATAAAAAAGCAAGACCCATCTATATGCTGCCTACAAGAAACTCACCTCAAATCCAAAGATATACACAGACTAAAAGTAAAGGGATGGAAAAAGATATTTCATGCAAACAACAAAGAGAAAAAAGCAGGTGTTGCAGTACTTGTATCAAACAAAATAGACTTCAAAACGAAGAAAGTAGCAAAAGATAAAGAAGGACATTACATAATGATAAAGGGGTCAGTCCAACAAGAAGATATAACCATTATAAATATATATGCACCCAACACAGGAGCGCCAGCATATGTGAAACAAATACTAACAGAATTAAAGGAGGAAATAGACAGCAATGCATTCATTTTAGGAGACTTCAACACACCACTCACTCCAAAGGATAGATCAACCAGACAGAGAATAAGTAAAGACACAGAGGCACTGAACAACACACTAGAACAGATGGACCTAACAGACATCTGCAGAACTCTACACCCAAAAGCAACAGGATACATATTCTTCTCAAGTGCACATGGAACATTTTCAAGAATAGATCA
>JAVSCE010021169.1:0-27113 GCA_032199065.1 Smutsia gigantea
TTTTGAAGTCTATTTTGTCTGATATAAGTACTGCAACACCTGCATTTTTTTCCCTATTAGTTGCATGAAATACCTTTTTCCATCCCTTCCCTTTTTGTCTATGTATGTCTTTGTGTTTAAAGTGAGTCTCTTGTAGGCAGCATATAGATGGGTCTTGTTTTTTATCCATTCAGTGACTTTAGGTCTTTTGAATGGTGCATTCAGTCCATTTAAATTTAAAGTTGTTATTGATAGGTATGCACTTTTTGGCATTACAGGCTTTAGATTCGTGGTTACCAAAGGTTCAAGGTTAACTTCCTTAATATTTAAGAGTCTAACTTAATTCACTTAATATGCTATTACAAACACAATCTAAAGATTCTTTTTTTTCTCATCCTCCATTCTTTATATATTAGGTATCATATTCTGTACTCTTTGTCTATCCCTTTTTATTACCTCTGGTGACAGTTATTTAAACTTAGGAAAACTTCCATTTATAAACAGTCCCTCCAAAATACACTGTAGAGATGGTTTGTGGGAGCTAAATTCTCTCAGCTTTTCGTTATCTGGAAATTATTTAATCTCTCCTTCAAATTTAAATGATAATATTGCCAGATAAAGTATTCTTGGTTCAAGACCCTTCTGCTTCATTGCATTAAATATATCATGCCACTCCTTTATAGTCTGTGAGGTTTCTGCTGAGAAGGCTGATGATAGCCTTATCGGTTTTCCTTTGTATGTGAACTTATTTCTCTCTCTGGCTGCTTTTCAAAGTCTGTCCTTTTCCTTTATCTTTTCCATTTTAATTATTATATGTCTTTGTGTTGTCCTCCTTGGGTCCCTTGTGTTGGAACATCTGTGCACCTCCATGTCCTGAGAGACTAACTCCTTCCCCAGATTGTGGAAGTTTTCAGCAATTACTTCCTCAAAGGGTCTTTCTATCTCTTTTTCTCTTTCTTCTTCTTCTGGTACCCCTTTAATATGAATATTTTTCCGTTTGGATTTGTCACACAGTTCTCTCAGTGTTCTTTCATTATTAGAGACCTTTTTTTCTCTCTGTGTCTTTCTTTGTATTCCTCTTCCCTAGAGTCTATTTCATTTATGGTCTCCTCCACGGTATCTTATCTGCTTTTAATACCCTCCATTGTGTTCTTCAATGATTGGATCTCTTTCCTAAATTAGTTCTTGAGTTGTTGAATATTTTTATGTAACTCCATGAGCATGTTAATGATTTTTATTTTTAAGTATCTTTCAGGAAGATTCATGAGGTTGATTTCATTTGAATCTTTCTCAGGTGTATTCATAGTTTTGCTTTGAACCATGTTCCTTTTACGTTTCATAATTTGTCTGTGGTGTCCCCTAGTGCCCAGAGTCTCTACTCTCTGGTGCTGCTTAGCCCCTCATGCAATGTAGCAGGTTGCAGGGGAGCAGTGTTCGTACTTGGTGGGACGAAAAGCTGGTTTGATGCTTCCCTGCTGCTATGCCTGTCTCCAATGCCAGAACCAGTGGGTGAAAACATAGATGTAAACCTCTATGCTTTGTGTTTGTATCTGCTGTAGGTGGTGCTACCTTCTGCCTGGCGTGACACCAGGGCAGGGGCTGCCGGTTTGTGAGCCAGGTGCAGGGTAGCCAGGATGAAGACATAGCAGGCTGTGTATCATGGTGTGGGGTCTTGGAGCTGTCGAGCCATCCAGGAGGATGGAGCACCTCAAGGTCATTTAACCTCCCAACCCTGTTCCATGAGCTCTGCTCTTTTCTCCAGGTGTATGCAGTCTGGTTCAACCTTCTTTCCTGTTGATCTTTCACGATTAGTTGTATTAATTATACTTTTCTATTGTATGTGGTTTAAGGAGGAGTTCTCTCTCTCACCTCTCATGCTGCCATCTTTAATCTAATCCTTATCATGTCCCCTTCTTTGATGGTTGCTAGATAGCTTGTTTATTAGTCACTGGTTTGGCCAACCAGTTACCATGGTTGGGAAACTGCTGCTTTCCAAGACTCCAATGGAGTTGGAGATAACATGTTGTTATCCTTCTATTGGGTCGTTTTTCTTGAGTAAATGCTCCTTGTATTGTTCCAAGCCTTTGATAAATTTACCAAGATCAGTAACAGTTGATCTGACATGTTTTTTCAGTGTTCTCATTGCATTATTGAGGAAGTTGGTTTTCACAGGCTCTTACACTTCTCTAAAGGATGTCTCACCCATCCAGTTTATTAAGTGAGAACCTCATCAATGATTGAACTTGCATAAGCATCAATCTTCAAAGGAGAATTTCATTGCAGGGTGTGGAACATCAGTAAAATAAAACCCAAAAGCTAAACTATGGTACTAACTGTAAGGGTTACAGTTCATAAACTAGGAGGTAAGAGAGATAATATTACTTATAGAAAATTAAGAGGAGGAAAGGATATTTTGAAGATAAGTAGATGGAGACGGGTGATCAGTAACAGAAACAAAAATAAAGAGGAAAAAATGAGGAAGGATTCCAAGAATTGAGGAGGCAGTGTTAGAGTGAAACAATGAGGAACAAGGAAACATTATGAAAGGAGGGAGGTGAAACAGAGATGGCCTTCCAATTCAGCCAAAAAAAATTATATTTTTCTTTAAAATATGTGGCTGCTTTAAAAATTATATTTTGAGCTTTGCTGGGTTATAGGTATGGTATACCTGTCCCTGACCAAAAGGTTCTCCTACAAACAATCTGACACCATCACAATTAGGAGATTTGACTGTATAGGTTTTCCAAAATCACCCAGATTCCTTTATTAATATAAAAACACCCCTACAAAGATGTTGTAAAAGTAAGATAAAAGATTTAAGCTGAAGACTAGAACCTACATCTAAGCAGGATTAGTTCATAGCTACTAAAAAGTAAAAATCCTCTGAGGAGGCAAAGCATCCTATTTGGGGTTCAGGGAAAAACTTGCAATAGCTACGAAAATGCATAAAAAACAATGTTTCTGAATACAGTCATGGCTAGATACATAATACCAAGAAATACTAATGTTGTAATGAGTGGCTAAATAACATGGGTTGTTAATGGAGAATCAGAAAGCTCTAGGGGTTTAGATGGTGCATAGTTATTAAAATGACATTGGCAAAAGTGTTTAAAATAACAAAATGAGAGTAATAGGGAAAAATTATTTACTTGGTAGAGGGACAAGTAAGGTCCCCTATTTCTACAAGGTTAATTCCTTTTCTGATGCTTCAAGATATGATCATAGAACTATTTAAGGTAATTCTGATTCCATTACAATTACATCTTTCATTTCTGAAGTCTATACCAATGTATTCATTTATTATCCCATATAGGTCTTTATTATTGTCAGTAGAATTGTGAAAACTGGTGATATATGAATAAAGCATAGTGCCTGATGTATATATAGCAGTACTTAAAGGGGATGACTATTATTAACAACCAATAAACTATCAATAAACTATATAATTTACCCATGGAATAACTGGCTTGAGAAATAACTGTGAATATATAACATATTGTGTGCTGGAGGCACAAGACAGTCACACAATATGTGTTCTGTACACTCTAGGGGTTTGAAGTCTCTTTGGAGTAAAAAAGCCACATACAAATTTTTTTAAAAAGTATCTATAAAATGATAAGCCTTAAAAAATGGCCATGTGATTATTGAAATAGGAGTTCAGAGAAGATACTTCTGAATGGAGTAACTATGCTAAAATAAGTATTTATTATGCATCTCATATGGAAAATTAATAGAACAGGAGTTAAAAGTGAAAGAAGTCCATGTGAGCAGTGCCATTTCTGTGCTAGAAACTAGAAGGAAAAAAAGAATCAGAGAAGAACACAAAAAGAATCAGAAAACATTTTATAAAGTGGGAATAAGTACACATGTATCATAATTACTTTAAATGTAAATGGACTAAATGCCCCAGGAAAAAAACACACTGTATAGATAAAAAAACGAGACCTGGGATTCTGGGAAGATGTCAGTGAGAGCAGGGCGGCAGAAATCTACTCCCAAAACCATATATATTTGTGAAAATACAACAAATACAACTATTCCTAAAAGAGAGACCAAAAGATAAAGTCCAACAGCCAGGCTACAGCTACACCTGCGAGAACTCACCACCCCACAAAGCGGGTAAGATAAAAAGCCACGACCTGGTGGGACCTGAGCATTCCCTCACCGCAGCGCAACTGCGGGAGGAAAAGAATCAGAGTGGGGAGGGAGTGGAAGCATAGGCCTGCTAAATAACCAGCCCTGGTGATCTGCACAGGGAGCACAGACACACATTGCATGGTATGCTGGAGATGAGAGAAATGGAAGGGCAGGATCTGAGATGGAGACTTCGAGTGGTCCCCACTGCCAGCTCCCCTGGGACAAAAGAAAAGCAGGCACTTTTTTAAAAAAGTATTAAAGAGACAAGAGCCCAATAGCGGAACAAAATTGTCCCAGCGCACTCAGCCCAGCAGGCTGGGGATCTTCACGAATTTCAGGTCCCCTAACTGGCTGCTGAGTAAGGCAACCCCGCTGAAACCCCACACGGCAATAAGCACCCTTCCATTCATTCCCCCCGGCCAGCGCTGCAAATGGTCCGGCAGATCCGCCACAGCAGCGAATCAGCAGGAAAGCGACCCTGCCCACAGCAGCCACAAAGAATCTCCTCCCAGTGGGTGCACAGCTAACCAGGAAGGGCCATGGAAGCCAGAGCAAAGTCTGGAAGGCACCAATGGGCAAAGAACGCACACGGCATGGCTGAAAATACCGCAGTGCTATAAGGTAGCCTGAGGGCAGCCCCGCACATGACAGCTAAGGGAATTATCCCAGAGAATGCCTCCTAATGTGCAGGTAACCAGCACAGGATGAAGAGAAGGGCAAGGAGAAAAACAAGCAGGAAGGGACTTTGTTCTCCCAGCTGAGACACATGGCACCTGCCTGCAACCATTTCTTTCACCATGAAAAGACAGAAGAACATGGTCTAGTCAAGGATCACACAGACAAGCCCAGAGAGAGGTCCTGGTGGGATAGATTTAAACAATCATCCTGAAAAATAATTCAGAATTAAGGTCATAACCATGCTGATGGACCTACAGAGAAATATGAGGGAGCTAAGAGAGGAAGTCAGGAGAGACATTAAAGAAATGAAACAATTGACTGACAGACTCAAGAGCAGACTGGACGAGGTGCAAGAGACTGTTAATGGAATAGAAATCAGAGAACAGGAGTACACAGAAGCTGAGGCAGAGAGAGAGAAAATAATCTAGGAATGAAAGAACATTAAGATAACTGTGTGACCAATCCAAACATAACAATATTCAGATTATAGGAGTACCAGAAGAAGAAGAGAGAGAAAAAGGAATAGAAAATGTCTCTGAAGACATAATTGCCGAAAAATTCCCGAAGCTGGGAAAAGAAACAGTTTCTCAGACATTGGAAGCCTACAAATCTCCCAACACAAGGGACCCAATGAATTCAACAAGACATAATAATTAAAATAGCAAATATCAAAGACAAGGACAGAGTATTAAAGGCAGCCAGAGAAAGAAAAAGTTCACGTCCAAAGGAAAACCCATCAGACTATCATCAGATTTCTTAACAGAAAACACAGGTGAGAAGAGATGGCATGATATATTTAATGCAATGAAAGACAAGGGCCTTGAACCAAGAATACTGTATCCAGTATGATTATCATTTAAATATGAGGAAGAGATTAAACAATTCCCAGACAAGTGAAAGTTGAGGGAATTTGCCTCCCACAAACCATATGTACAGGATATCATAAAGGGACTGCTCTATATGGAAGCACTCCTAAGTCTAAAAAGATGTCACCAGAGAAAATAAAATCATCGCAAAGAAAGCAGACCATCCAAATACTAACTAAAGGCAAAAAATAAAATCAACTATGAACAAAAACAGTCAAACGAAATGTAAAAGAGCACAGAATAAAACACCTAGCATATAAAGAATGGAGGAGTGGGAATAAGAAGGGAGAGAAATAAAGAATGATCAGACTATGTTTATAATAGCTTAACAAGAGAGTTAAGTTACACTGTTAGATAGTAAAGTAGCTAACTTTGAACACTTGGTAACAACGAATTTAAAGCCGGCAATGGCAATAAGTACATATCTATCAATAACCACCCAAAATATAAATGCACTGAATGCACCAATCAAGACATGGAGTTATAGAATGGAAAAAAAAGCAAGACCCATCTATATGCTGCTTACAGGACACTCACCTCAAACGCAAAGATATACACAGACTAAAAGTGAAGGGATGGAAAAAGATATTTCATACAAACCACAGGGAGAAAAAAGCAGGTGTTACAGTACTTATATCAGGCAAAATAGACTTCAAAACAAAGAAAGTAGCAAGAGATAAAGGACATTACATAATTATAAATGGGTCAGTCCAAAAAGAGGATATAAGCATAATAAAAATATATGCACCCAACACAGGAGCACGGACATATGTGAAACCAATACTAACAGAATTAGAGGAGGAAATAGAAAGCAATGCATTCATTTTAGGAGACTTCAACACACCATTCACTCCAAAGGAGAGATCAAACAGACAGAAAATAAGTAAAGACAGGAGGCACTGAACAACACACTAGAAAAGATGGACCTAACAGACATCTACAGAACTCTACACACAAAAGCAGCAGGGTACACATTCTTCTCAAGTGCACATGGAATATTTTCCAAATAGACCATATACTAGGCCACAAGAAGTACCTCAGTAAATTCAAAAATATTGAAATTCTACCCACCAACTTCTCAGATCACAAAGGTATAAAACTAGAAATAAATTTTAGAAAGAAAACAAAAAGGCTCACAAATACATGGAGACTTAACAACACTCTCCTAGTTAATCAATGGGTTAATGACCAAATCAAAAGAGAAATCAATATATGGAGACGAATGAAAACAACAACACAAAGACACAACTTCTGTGGGATGCAGCAAAGGCAGTTCTAAGAGGAAATTATATTGCAATCCAGGCATACTTAAAGAAGGAAGAACATTCCCAAATGAATACTCTAAAGACACGATTACTGAGATTGGAAAAGAAGAACAAATGAGGCCCAAAGTCACCAGAAGGAGGGACATAATAAAGATCAGAGAAGAAATAAATAAAATTGATTAGAATAAAACAATAGAAAACATCAATGAAACCAAGAGCTTGCTCTTTGAAAAAATAAACAAAATAGATAAACCCCTAGCCACACTTATTAAGGGAAAAAGAGAATCTATGCAGATAAACAGAAGCAGAAGTGAGAAAGGAAAAATCACGACGGACCCCACAGAAACACAAAGAATTATAAGAGAATACTATGAAAATCTGTATGCTAACAAGCTGGAAAACCTAAAAGAAATGGACAACTTCTTAGAAAAATACAACCTTCCAAGACTGACCAAGGAAGAAACAGAAAACCTAAACAGACCAATTACCAGCAATTAAATGGAATCGGTAATCAGAAAACCACCCAAGTACAAAACACTCGGACCGGATGGATTCACCGCTTAATTTTATCAGACATAAAAAGAAGAAATAATACCCATTCTCCTTAAAGCTTTCCAAAAAATAGAAGCGGTGGGAATACTTCCAAACTCATTCTATGAAGCCAGCATCACACTAATACCAAAACCAGGCAAAGAACCGACCAAATGACAGACCAACATCCCTGACGAACATAGATGCAAAAATATTCAACAAAATATTAGCAAATTGAATTCAAAAATACATCAAGAGGATAATACACCATGATCAAGTGGGATTCATCTCAGGAATGC
The DNA here is from genome assembly GCA_032199065.1 of Smutsia gigantea. Classification (NCBI taxonomy): domain Eukaryota; kingdom Metazoa; phylum Chordata; class Mammalia; order Pholidota; family Manidae; genus Smutsia; species Smutsia gigantea. Next base: position 7,756 of record JAVSCE010021169.1, read on the forward strand.
AAGGTTGGTACAACATTTGAAAATCCATCAACATCATCCCCCACATCAACTAAAAGAACAAAAACCACATGATCATCTCCATAGATGCTGAAAATGAATTTGACAAAATTCAACATCTATTCGTGATAAAAAATCTCAACAAAATGGGAATAGAGGGCAGGTACCTCAACATAATAAAGGCCATATATGACAAACCCACAGACAACACCATACGTAACAGTGAGAAGTTGAAAGCTTTTCATCTAAGATATGAAACAAGACAGGGATGCCCACTGTTTCCACTGTTATTCAACATAGCACTGGAGGTCCTAACCATGGCAATCAGACAAAACAAAGAAATACAAGGCATCCAGATTGGTAAAGAAGAAGTCAAATTGTCACTATTTGCAGATGACATGATATTGTACATAGAAAACCCTAAGACTCCACTCCAAAACTACTAGAACTAAAATCTGAATTCAGCAAATTTGAAGGATACAAAATTAATGTACAGAAATCTGTTGCTTTCCTATACACTAATAATGAGCTAACAGAAAGAGAAATCAGGAAAACAAATCCATTCACAATTGCCTCAAAAAGAATAAAATACCTAGGAATAAACCTAAAAAAGGGGGTGAAAGACCTGTACCCTGAAAACTACAAGACACTCCTAAGTGAAACTAAAGAGGACAGTAACAAATGGAAATTAATCCCATGCTCTTGTCTATGAAGAATAAATATTGTCAAAATGGCGATAATACCTAAAGGAATCTACAAATTCAATTCAATCCCTTTCAAAATACCAACAGCATTCTTCAATGAACTGGAACAAATAGTTCTAAAATTCATATGGAACCACGAAAGACATCGAATAGCCAAAGGAATCCTGAGAAGAAAGAATAAAACAGAGGGAGTTATGGTCCAAGATTTCAAGCTGTACTACAAAGCCATAGTAATCAAGACAATCTGGTACTGGCACATGAACTGACCCACAGACAAGTGGAAGAGAATAGAAAGTCCAGACATTAATCCAAACACATATGGTCAATTAATATACTATAAAGCATCCATGGATATACAATATGGAAATGACAGCCTCTTCAACAGCTGTTGTGGGCAAAACTGGACAGCTACATGTAAGAGAATGAAACTGGATTACTGCCTAACCCCATACACAAACTCAAAATGGATCAAAGACCTGAATGTAAGTCATGAAATCATAAAACTCATAGAAAAAACATAGGCAAAAATCTCTTGGGCATAAACTTGAGTGACTTCTTCATGAACATATCTCCCCGGGCAAGGGAAACAAAAGCAAAAATGAACAAGTGGGACTATATCAAGCTGAAAAGCTTCTGTACAGCAAAGGACACCATCAGTAGAACAAAAAGTCTTCCTACATATGGGAGAATAAATTCATAAATGACATATTCGATGAGTGTCTGACATCCAAAATATATAAAAAATCTCACGCACCTCAATTAACAAAAGGCAAATAATCCAATTAAAAAATGGACAGAGGATCTGATTAGACACTTCTCCAAAGAAGAAATGCAGGTGGCCAACCAGCACATGAAAAGCTGCTCCACATCGCTAATCATCAGAGAAATGCAAATTGAAACCATAATGAGATATCACCTCACACCAGTGAGGATGGCCAACATACAAAACACAAACAACAAATGTTGGTGAGGATGTGGAAAAAGGGGAACCCTCCTACACTTCTGGTGGGAATGTAAATTAGTTCAACCATTGTGGTAAGCAGTATGGAGGTTCCTCAAAAATCTCTAAATAGAAATACCATTTGACCCAGGAATCCCACTCCTTGGAGTTTACCCTCAGAATGCAGCAGCCTAGTTTGAAAAAGACAGATGCATCCCTATGTTTATCGCAGCATTATTTACAATAGCCAAGAAACGGAAGCAATCTGTGTCCATCAGTAGATGAATGGATAAAGAGGATGTGGTACATATAGGCAATGATTTTCAGCCATAAGAAGAAAACAAATCCAGACATTTGCAGCAACATGGATGGAGATAGAGGGTATTATGCTTAGTGAAATAAGCCAGGCGGAAAAAGACAAGTATCAAATGATTTCACTCATATGTGGAGTATAACAACAACAACAAAAAAAAACTGAAAGAACAGAACAGTAACAGACTCACAGAACCCAGGAATGAACTAACAGTTACCAAAGGGAAAGGGACTGGGGAGGATGGGTGGGAAGGGAGGGACAAGGGGAAAAAAGGGGCATTATGATTAGCTGCCATATTGTAGGGGGGGCACGGAGAGGGCTGTACAACTCAGAGAAGACAAGTAGTGATTCTATAGCATCTGACTCCACTGATGGACAGTAACTGTAATGGGGTACGTGTGGGGGATTTGATTAAGTGGGGAGTTTAGTAACCATAATGTTGCACATGTAATTGTAAATTAATGATACTAACATAAAAAATAAATGAAAAATAAAAGACCTCTCTATCTGGTACCTAAAAAAAACTAACTTCAGACCTAAAGACACACAAAGACTGAAACTATTGGGATGGAAAAATATATTCCATGCAAATATAAAAGAGACCAAAAATGGATTAGCAATACTTACAAAAAGTAGACTTCAAAGCAAAGAAACAAACAAGTGAGAAAGAAGGACATTAAATAATGATAAAAGTTTCAGACCAACAAAAGGATAAAACAATCATAAATATGCACCCAACATGAGAGCACCTAAATATATAAACCAAATAATAACAGACATAAAGGGAAAAATTGACATCTATACAGTAATAACAGGGAACTTTAACACCCCATTACTTAAGTGAATAGGTCATCCAGACAGAAAATAAGTAAAAAAAAACAGTGGCACTGAATGGCACATTAGATCAGATGGAAATAACAGATATGTACAGAACATTCTACCCAAAGGAAATCCATCACATTCTCTCAAGTGCACTTGGAAAGTTCCCCAGAATAGATCACATACTAGGCCATAAAACAAGTATCATCAAATTTGAGAACATTAAAATTGTAACAAGCTTCTTTTCAGACCACAGTGTATGAAACTAGAAATCAATTTAAAGGAAAAAACACTGGAAAAAAACAAGAGACACACATGAAATCTAAACATGCTTCTAAATAATAAATGGATAAATTAATAGATCAAAGATGAAATAAAACAATATGTGGAGACAAATGAAAACCAAAACACAATGGTTCAAAGTATGTGCAAATCAGCAAACGTGATTCTAAGAGGGATGTTTATAGCAATATAGGCCTACCTCAAGAAACAAGAATATTCCAAATAAACAATCTAACCTCACAACTAAAGGAACCAGAAAAAAAATCAAAGCTCAAAGTTAGTAGAAGGAAGGACATAATAAGATCAGAGCAGAAATAAATAAAATAGAAACTAAGGAAACAATGGGAAAAAGAAATGAACCCAAGAGCTGGTTATTTATGAAGATAAGAAAAACAGATACATGCTTTGGTCAGAAAAGACTTTAAGGAAAGGAGTCTTGTCAAGAAAAAAAGAAGGAACAATGAATGCTGGCAAGGATGCAGAGAAAGGGGAACCCTTCTACACTGCTGATGGGTACGTAAACTAGTCCAACCATTGTGGAAAACAGTATGGAGGTCCCTCAAAAAAATAAAAACAGAAATACCGTTTCACCCAGAAATTCCACTCCAAGGAATTTACCCTAAAAATGTAGGGTCCCAGTTTCAAAAAGACATATGCTCCCCTATGTTTATTGCAACACTATTTACAATAGCCATGATATGGAAACAACTTAAGTGTCCATCAGTAGATGAATGGATGAAGAAGGTGCGGTACATATACACAATGGAATATTATTCAGCTGTAAGAAAACAAATCCTACCATTTGCAGCAACATGGATGGAGCTATAGGGTATTATGCTTGGTGAAATAAGCCAGGCAGAGAAAGACAAGTACCAAATGATTTCACTCATCTGTGGAGCATAATAACAAATCAAAAACTGAAGGAACAAAACAAGAGCAGACTCACAGAAACCAAGGATGGACTAACAGTTACCAACGGGAAAGGGACTGGGGAGGGTATGTTGGAAGGGAGGGAGACGGGGAATAAGGGGCATTACGATTAGCACACATAACATAGGGAGATGCATGGGGAAGGCAAGTAGTGACTCTATAGCATCTTACTATGCTGATCGACAGTGTCTGTAATGGGGTATGTGGTGGAGAATTGATAATGGGGGGAATCTAGTAACTACAAGGTTGCCCAACTGATTTTGTATTAATGATACCAAAATAAAAATTTTAAAAATTAAAAAGAAAAAATAAGGTACGATGCAAACAAAATCAGAAATGAAAAATGAGAAGTAACAGCCAACACCACAAAACTCAAAGAATTAAAAAAGAATTCTATGAAAAACTACATTCCAATAAAGTGGACAACCGAGAAGTAATGGATTAATTCCTAGAAACCTACAATTTTACAAGACTGACCCAGGAAGAAACAGAAAATATGAATGGACTGATTGCTAGTAACAAAATTGAATTTGTAATTAAAAGTCTCCCAAGAAACAAAAGTTCAGGACTGTTTGGTTTCACAGGTGAGTTCTACCAAACATGTCATGATGAGCCAATACCTATCCTTCTTAAATTATTTCAAAAACCAGAAGAGAGGGAATACTTCCAAACTCATTCTATTTGGCCAACGTTACTCTAATACCAAAACCAGACAAAGACCCTACAAAGGCAGGAAATGACAGACTGATATCCCTGATGAATACAGATATGAAAAAATCATCAATAAAATTGCAGTAAACTAAATTGAAAAATACATCAAAACAATCATTGACCATGACCAATTGTGATTTATTCCAGGAATACAAGGTTGGTACCATATTGGTAAATCAATCAATGTGATACATCATATTAAGAAAAGGAAGGATAAAAACCATATGATCATCTCAGTAGATGCTGAAAAATGTGTGACAAAATGCAACATCGATTTTTGATAAAAATTCTCAGCAAAGTGGATATAGAGGGAACATACATCAACATAATAAAGGCCATATATGACAAACCCACAGCTCACATCATACTCAAAAGTGAAAAGCTGAAAACTTTTCCCATAAGATGAGGAATAAGACAAGGATGTCCACTCTCACTACTTTTATTCAATACAGTACTGGAAGTCCTAGCCATAGCAATCAGACAAGAAAAACAAATGAAATGCATCCAAATTTGTAAAGAAGAAGGAATATGGTCACCATTCACAAATGACATGATACTATATGTAGAATGCCCTAAAGACTCCACCAAAAAGCAATAAGGTCTGATAAATGAATACAGTAAATTTGCAAAATACAAACCATTATAGAGAAATCAGTTGCATTTCTAAATCCTAATTGTGAACAAACAGAAAGAGAAATCAAGAAATCAATTCCATTTACAATTTTATCAGGAAGAATGAAGTACCTTGGAATAATCCTATCCAAAGAGGTGGAGAACCTGGAGTCTGAAACATATGACACTGATGAAAGAAACTGAAAAAGGACTAACAAATGGAAATCTACCCTTGATAATATAAAGGAAGAATTAATTTTTTCAAAATGGCCTTCCACCCAAAGCAATTTACAGATTCAATTAAAACCCTATCAAAACACCAATGGCATTTTTCACTGAACTAGAGAAAAAAAATCCTAAAATTTATGTGGAACTGCTAAGGACCCCAAATAACCAAATCAATCTGGAGAAAGAGCAAAGCTGGAGGTATTATGCTCCCTGCCTTCAAGCTACACTACAAAGCTACAGTGAATAAAACAGTATGGTAATGGCACAAAAATAGATACATGCATCATTGGAACAGAACAGAAAGCCCAGAAATAAACCTACGCATGTATGGTCAATCTATGATGAAGGATGCAAGTATACCCACTGGTAAAAAGATACTGTGTTCAATAAATAGTGGTGATAAAACTGAACAGCTATATGTGAAAGAAACTAGATCACTGTCTTAGACCATACACAAAAATAAACTCAAAATGGGTTAAAGACCTATGTGTAAGACAGAAAACCATAAAGCTCCTAGAAGAAAACATCGGCAGCAATCTCCTGAACATTAGCATGAGTAATTTTTTTTCTGGATATGTCTCCCCATGCAAGGGAATGAAATCAAAATAAACAAGTAGGACTATATCAAACTAAATATCTTCTGGAAAGCAATGGAAACTATCAGTAAAACTGAAAGTCTACCTTGTGTATCAGAGAATATATTTACAAACAATATAACTAATAAGGGGCTCATATCCAAAATATATAAAGAAACTCAACATATATATCATATAACTCAACACCAGAAAAAAAAAGAAGTGTGCTCTTGAAGTGTAGTAAAATTATGCAGTAGTGTTATGCCGGTCCCCTTAGGCTACTCATCAATATAATAATAAAATAATGGCTTAACTGCTTATTGTGTGCCAGGCCCTATTCAAATAATTTTATATTAATTATTTAATACTAAAAAGCCCATACATGGCAATACAATTATAAGTTCCGTTTCCAAGGGAGTCAAATAACATAAGGAAAAATTAAGTAACTTGCCCATGGTCACAAAGCTGATGGCAAGATTTTGAATCCATTTACTCTTATTCCAGAGCTCATACTCTTAGCTATATTATTCAATCTACATTTGCCATTCTTCAAACATACTATAAACTTTCTTGGTTTAAGAACTTTTCAAAAACTATTTTATTTTCTCTGAATTCAATTCTCACAATATCTTCCTGTAGAGAAATCAAATTATTCAAGTCTCTTCCTAAAGCTGAAATTTTTAGATACTGGAATGATATCACATTCCTCTTTGCTTTCTTTTATAATCTTAGTGCATAAAGACTTGTATATAACTTTTCTATGTTTTACTTTCTTCTTAAACTTAGAATCTGACTTACAGGCTAATAGTGAGGATAAAATGAGGAAATACTTTTAAAAAGCTTAGCAATGTGTTTGGTACATAGTAGGCTATCAGCAATTAATAATACAACAGTTTGGATATTCATTTAATATTTTAAAATAGCCATACATTATGGTTGTACATACACATGTGTAAATACACATTTCCACCTCCCACATGTTTGTAAATTCTTGCTGGGTAGACATTGGGAAGTGTTCCTCCCGCTATTACTCTTAATAGAACTATAAGCACATAATATTTGTTTAATAACTGTGTTAGGTTGGAATACAGTTAAAAAATTTGAATAATTGTGCAGGAGTGGAAAGGATAAAGTCCTATTGGATTCAAGCTCACCGAAAAATAAAATTGTTTATCATTTTATTTCAGTAGAAGGAACTATACCAACGTATAATTTCTATTAAAATAAAGAATATTTCCATTTATCAATAATCACATAATTTTCTGAAAACAAGTCCATACTCTCATGAAAACAACATGTTCAAATAACATGTTTATTTATATTGCTGGATTTATATAAGCAATAACTTTCCTTTTTTCTTCATAAAGTACTTTCTTATTGTTCCTCATAATATGTTTTCCTAAAGGCCTTAACAGCTTTGTTAAACATGTATTGTATAGATGAGCCATGGTCAGGTAAATTATTTTGAAACCTAGGTCTTTGAAAAATTGATTTTCAGGCTTTCATCATTATCAGTTTGATCAATCATTTGTAGGTTGATCACTGAGCAGCCAGATATAACTGGGGCTGACTGTTGAGATCAACTAATATCTGAATAGAACTGACACTTCAGTGGACAAGCTACTGCTTAGTAATTGAACTTTTGATATTTGTGAAGGAAAAAAATCACATACATGTAGATTGATTTTGGTCACTTTATTGAGCTACACGGAAATAGCCTTTGTCCCAGTTTTAGATAATACTTACAAGTAAAGAATGGTTATCACTCATAGCCTCTTTTTACCTTACTGATTTTCTTCTTTGGATTAAATTTACTTAATTTATAAGGTAGTAACTAGGAAGATAAAAAAATATCACAATGGAGAATAAGGATTGAAAATTGAGCCTCAAATCAAATTTTTTTTGAGGCAATGAACAGGACTTTGATTAATATCTAGGGTAGTCATTATGCTGCTTACAATTTTTTCCTGGTTTGAACTTTAAATATACTTTGAACATGCAATTTATAGAAATGATTTTCACTGAGCTTAACAAAGACATGTATGTTATAATTTTACCATTCACATGCAATAAAATGCTTTAGATTATAGAGTTTATGTGTCAAATAATGCTAGATTATAATATTTAATTGCCTATAGAATACAGCGAGCACCCAGGAGGCTAATTTGATTACATTAGTTGGTCAGATCAACTGTTTAAAAAATGCAGATTGTACAACTACTGGTAGATTACATTACACCATTTAAATAAATAGTGGCAATTTGTCAATGTCATCTTAGTTTCAACATTTCCTTTGAAACTCCAGGAAACAGTAGTTCCAACTAAGTGGAGCTTTTCTTGTTTTTACATTGTGATGGACTGAATTCTCTTATCCTTAGTAAATAATGCCTATATGTCCTTTATAAGCTCTTATTAAGTGTCTTTTTAGAAAGTGAAATACATAAATGTTGGAATTAATAAATTCCAAACTATATTAAATGCTGAAAATGGTGGACAGCAAATAGCCTAAAAATTGGGTGAAAAACAGAATTTTTTAGTTATTCTGATAGATGACATACCAGCAGTCTGAAAGGAACTGTAATCAAGGCTTTACCTATGCCACAAATAAACATGTATTTTCTGGTCAAAGTGATTTTTTTTCTGTTTTATTATTGTTTATCACTATTGTCTAAGAATTTTACTGTTGATACCATCTATCGGAATGTCAGTGTAGTTATTCAGTTCATTTATTAATTCAAAATCAAACGTCATTATGAAAGAATCAAGGGAGTAAAGGACTTGAGGGGTGACCTTAAACAGGACAAATTTTAAAAAGTGAGATTCTTCAATCAGTAAAGATGAGTGCTGACAAGGGAAGTGATCAAAGTCCACAAAATAAAAGGAGACAGAGAATAGTAAATTGCTCCCCCAACCAAATCCTGCTGAAGTAGAATAAAAGGACTTCTTTTGCTGTTTGAAAATCAAATATCTAGGTAAAATTAAAATAAATATTATTTTACCTAATAGAATAAATTTTATGAGACCCATTGTCTTAAGAGGTAATCAGGCTGAGAAAATAATTTATAAAGAGGTTTTAGTTAACAGGTGATTGGGAGTGCATGCCCTGTAATCAGGAATCTATGGTACAAGACTTGGTTTTATTTACTCCTTCAACATATATCTTTTGTCTGCCTTCTATGTGTCACACAGTAGATACAGGACAATAATTAAAGCACCTGGTACTCACTCTCCAATAGAGGAGACAGATATTTAACAATGAGTCACCCAATTAATATAAACAGAAAATCTCCAAGCTGTTTTAAGTCTTTTGAATAAAAAATGAAAGTGTTTATATTTATGATAATAAAATAGTGGTGATGAGTTTAGACCTGAGGGTTGGCATTGAGTCAAAGAAAGCTCTCCCTGAGAAAAAAGTGTTTAAACTGAGACTTGAAAAATGAGAAGTAATTTAATCAGAGTAGGCCGGGAAAGCACTGCAAGCATAGGAAAGTGTGTGTCAAATCCTAAGGTGAAAAATAAGTTTGTTTTGTGGACTTGAAAGAAAGCCATTGTATCTTGAGGTTAGTGAAAGAAGGGGAGAATGAAATGAGGGGAGGATACAGAAGTATTGTAGGTTAATTGGTGTGGATAAAGTGAAATTTCCTATGGCCAGGATTCTCACCTGGCCCTGGTTGGCTAGCTCACAACACACAGTGGGCAATACATTGTTATTGACTCTATAAAAAGAACTCCACCCAGTGCCCTGGGTGACACAGTGGCATGGCCACATGTCTGCTGCACAGTTGCAGGAGAGCAGAGGCTGGAGTGGTGGCAGTGCCCAGGACAAAAACTGAGATCACTGTAGGGATGGAGAGGCACAGAGGCAGAGACCAGTTTGCTGCGTGCAGACTCACTCTGAGTGGAGAGGATTCTAGTGATTGACCTGCCACCATGGAAAGAAAGTTGAGTATAAACCTTTTCACCCTGAGAAAGTTCCACTGTCATTTCTTTGGTCTCATTGAATCCATAATGAACTTTCCCTGGGTTGAAACCCATTGGCAAGACAATTGGGATAGGTTATTTAATCACATCAGAACTCAGTTTTTTCATTAGTAAGAACTAGGGATAATAACAGTACTTACTCCTCACAGTGGTTTGTGAAACATAAATGAAATCATACATGTGAAGTGCTTTTAGGGTGTCTGGCAAATGAGTGTTCAGATTATGTTAGGTGTATCTAGCTATTATTATTGCTTAAGAAACAATGTGGACTAGGAGTTATATCATATAGTCATGCTCAAATGAAAATGAATCTGGCTCTAGCTTTAAGTCATATTGGGAAAATCACTTCTCACAAATTCAGGTTTCATATTTATAAAATAAGGATAGTAATAGTATCTACCTCATGGTGTTGTTTTGAAGTTGAATTGAGGTAAAAGTAACCTGGCACATAGTAATGACCAAATAAATGTTAACCATTATAGGGAGCTGCAAACCAGAAACAAAAAGTTGCAAACAGAAAGTTGCAAAGTTGCCCAAATAGGCCTGAGGCCAAGAGCTGCTGTTGCACTTTCTAGGTTTCCTGGTTAAGCACAAAAAATGTGAGGTCAGGGTGGTGAGTACAGGTTCTCTGGAGGGTTGGCGCCAAGTTTCAAAATTGGCAAAAATCTAACCTTTCATAAAAATTAAGAAAAGTCAACCAGAAGGTCCAGCTCTCACTAAGCAAATGTGGGAGAATTGTGCTTAAAGAGTGAGGTGGGCATCACCACTTTCTCCACAGTGGGGTTATTTCTAAGGAACCCTGCAGAGCTTCTCTCATTTCCAGGGATTGGGGGATCACACATTTCTTCCTTTTGTCCCTTTTCTGAGTAAAGCTGGTGAATGAATACGTGATCGCAAGGTGTTCTGAAAACCTATTTCATGTTTTACTTCTCACAACTTTTATTTTATAGTTTTTGAAGCTATGCTATTAGAATCATTCAAATTTAGAATTATTTTACCTTCTTGGGTTGCTCCATTTATCTTTATAAAGTATTTCTCTTTGTCTCTAGTATTACTTTTTGAATTAAGGTTTACTTATTTTTTAAATTAAGGCTTCTTATTTTATTTGTGTAGTATAACTAGTTCATCTTTCTTCTGGCCAGTGTTTGCATGGTTTATATTTTTCATACATTATTTTCCAACTTTCTGTGTCCCATTATTTAAGATGTGCCTCAGTAGGAAGCATATATTGTTGGGTTTTCTGTGGCTTTTTATGTAGTCTTATCTATGTGACTTTTAAGTGGATTAGTCTATTATATTTAATATAATTTCTGATACAGTTTGGTTTACATCTACCAGGCATTGTTTGTTTTCTATTTGTCCTAGTTGTGCTTTGTTCCTTGATTTCACCTTTTTTCCTTCATTTGTATATAATCAGTAATTTGCTACTATTATTTCCACCTTCTCCTCTAATATTAGTTTTATATTCTTGGGATTATTATTTTAGAGATTATTCTGGAAATCAAAACATACATGCTTGTCTCAGAACTAAAAATTAGTGTATTAACCAATTTCAAATAATACAAGGGCAGTAGAGAATTTTAATTCAATTTATCTTTCCTATCTTTTGTGTTATCATCATAAATTTGTATTATATGTATGTGTATATACATAAATGCACACACACATATATTTCAATGCCACTAGACATCATTATTTTTTTTATAAAGTTAATGCTCATTTATTATTCATATATTTCATTATTTTTATTGAGATGTAGTTTACATTACATTGTATAAATTTAAGGTGTATAGTTAGATTGACTTGATACATTTATATGTTGCAATATGATTACTACTGTAGCTTTAGCTAACACCTCTATCATGTCACATAATTATCATTTCTGTGATAAGAACATTTAATATCTAATCTTTTAGCAATCGAAAATGTGACAGTATTGTTCACTATAATCATTCTGCTGTATGTTAAACCTTCAGAACTTATTCATCATCTAGTTGTAAATTTGTACCCTTTAACATCTTCCCAATTCATCCACCTCCAGCCCCTGATAATTAGCATTCTGCTCTCTGTTTCTATGAAGTTGTCTATTTTAGATTACACATATAATTGATATTATACAATATTTGTCTTTCTTTGGCTTATTTCACTAAGCATATGCCCTCAAAGTCCATCCATGCTGTCCCAAATGGCAGGATTTCCTGCTTCTTATTCTATGAAAAATATTCCATCGTGTGTGTGTGTATATATATCTCACAGCTTCTTTATCCTTTCATGTGCGCACAGCACTTAAGTTGTATCTGTATCTTCCTCGTTGTGAATAATGCTGCAAAAAACATAGAAGTGCAGATATCTTTTCAATATCTTGTTACTTCCTCTGGATATATAACAAGAAGTGGGATTGCTGGATCACATAATATTTCTATTTGTAGTTTTTTTTTTTATGGGCCACCACATTGTTTATTATAGTGGCTGAACCAGTTCATATTCCCACAAGAGTTCCGTTTCCTCCACATCCTTGCCAAAACTTGTTTCCTCTTGATGATAGTTGTTTTAAGAGGTGTGAGGTGATACCTCATTTTCATTTTGATTTATATTTCCCTGATGATCAGGAATGCTGAGCATCTATTCATGTGCCTGTTGGCCATCTGTGTGTCTTCCTTGGAAAAATGTCTGTTCATGTCCTCTGGACAATTTTTAATCAGACTGTTTGGTTTTTTATTATTGAGTTGTATGAATTATTTATAAATTATGGATAGAATTCCTTTACCTGATACATGATTTGCAAATATTTTATCCCATTTGTAGGTTGCCAGGGATTCTGGGACCAATTTCCATTGTGTGTGGAGAATTCTATACCACCAAACAATTCTGTGATACCGGCAGGGTGTCCTACAATTCAGCTCAATTCTGATACTGTTTTCCTGAAGATAGCATCAGACTCCACAGATTAAAAGTTCAGTCCTGCAAGATTGTCTCTCCCAACTTCAGACATCAATCACAAGTCCAACTTGTAAACCATGCTTCTGATTGACCAGTTATGGATCAGAGGTTCAAAAAACTTCCTCCTTGGGTTCAATTAACCTGCTAAAGGAGATCACAGAACTAAGAGAAACATTTTACTTACTAAATCACTGCTCTTTTATAATATGATATAATTCAGGAATAGCCAGATGGAAGAGATGCATAGGGAAACTTAACTGTGATGGAATACAGAGCTTCCACGCTTTCTCCAAGCAAGCAATTCATTTGCAGATTTCCATGTGTTCACCAACATGGAAGATCTCCAAACCCTCTCCTTTAAGGTTTTTATGGAGGCATGATTACATAGGCATGGTTGATTAAATCATTGGCCATTAAAGGTCAGGGGGAATGTGACTGAAAATTTCAGTTCAATAATCACATGATTTGTTCCTCTGCTGACAAACCTCCATCCCGATATGCATTCCAAAAGTCATATTGTTAACACAAAGAGCGACACCTTTATGTCTCTCATCACTTAGGAAATTCCAACCATTTTAGGAGCTTTGTGCTGGAAACGAGATGAAGACTGAGTATATATTTCTTATTATAAGTCAGACTATCAAAATTGCCTTTTAATTTTGTCGATTGTTTCTTTGAATGTGCAGAAACTTTTCAGTTTTAAGTATTTCCACTTGCTGATTTTTTGCTTTTGTTGCTTGTGCTTTTGTTGGAATGACCAAACATCATTACCAAGACCAAAGTCAAGAAGCTTTTTCACCATTTTCTTCTAGCTTTGTGGCATCAGGTCTTAAGTGGTTTAAAGACTTAAACCTATTTTTTAATCTTTTTTTCAATATAGATGGCATGCAACATTATATTAATTTCATGTGTACAGCATAGAGTTTCACAATTATATACATTATGAAATGCTTACCATGATAAGTGTGGTTACCATCTATCACCATACAAAGTTATTACAATATTATTGGCTATATTCCCTATGTGGTAATTTTAATCCCCATGATTTATTCATTTTATAATTGGAAGTTTACAACTCTTTATCCCTCTCACCTAGTTCACCCATTTCTCTAATCCCCTGCCCTCTGGCAACCACTAGTTTTCTGTCTTTATGAGTCTATTTCTGTTATTTGTTTGTTAATTTTTTTTTTAGTTTCCACATATAAGTGAAATCGTCTTTTCTCTGACTCATTTCACTTAACATAGTACAGTCTAAGTTCATCAATGTTGCTGTGAAAGGCAAAATTTCATTCTTTTTTATGTTTGAGTAATATCTCATTGCATATATATATATATATATATATACTACTACTTCTAAGTTGTTGATGGCCACTCAGGTTACTTCCATATATTGACTTTTGTAATGCTGCAATAAACCTGGAGCTGCTTATGTCCTTTCAAATCATTGTTTTTATTTTATTCTTCAAGTAAATACCCAGAAGTAGAATTACTTGGTCATATGGTATATGTATTTTTAATTATTTTGAGGAACATCTATAATGTTTTCCATAGAGGTTGAACCATTTTTCATTCCGACCAATAGTGCGTGAGAGTTCATTTTGCTCTACATCCTTGACAATACTTGTTATTTCTTGTCACTGGGACAGTAGCCATTCTGACTGGTGTAAGATGATATTTCATTGTGGTTTTGATATAAATTTCACTGATTATTCATGACATTGAACATTTTTTCATGTGTCTATTGGTCATGCCCATGTCTTCTTTGAACAAAGACCTATTCAGGTCCTCTACCCATTTTTTAATTGGGTTATTTGTTTTTAGTGTTGAGTTGTATGAGTTCTTTATGTATTTTGGATATTTTCTATTTTTTATTGCAGTATAGTTCATATACAATAGTATACTGGTTTCAGGTATACAACATAGTGATTCAACAGTTATATCCATTATTAAATCCTCACCCCAACTAGTTTAGTTTATTATATGTCAATATGGAAAGATATAGCAGAACTATTGACTATATTCTCTATGCTGTAATTTCATCCCCATGACTAATTTAATTTGTTTGAGATTTTGTATCTCTTAATCCCCTTCACCTATTTCATCCACCCTTCCCAGTCCCTAACAGGTGGTAACCAACAGTCACCTCTAAGTGTCTATGAGGCTATTGCTATTTTGTTCATTTTGCTTTGTTTTGTTTTGCTTTTAGATTCTGCTTGCATGTGAAATTATATGGTATTTGACTTTCTCTGCCTGGATTATTTCACTTAGCACAATACCCTCTAGTTCCATACATGTTGTTGCAAATATCAGGATTTCTTTCTTTTTTTTATGGCTGAATGATAGTTCATTGCATATGTGTAGCACCTCTTCTTCATTCATTTATTGATGGACACCTTTGTTGCTTCCACATCTTGGCTATTGTAAACCAGGCTGCAATAAACTTGGGATTACATATATCATTTTGAATCAGAGATTTTGTTTTCTTTGTGTAAATTCCTAAAAGTGGAATTGCTGGGCCATATGATATTTCGATTTTTTGTATTTTGAAGAACCTCCATACTGCTTTCTGTAGTGGATGGACCAATTTACATTTGCACTGACAGTGCACAAGTGTTCCCTTTCCTCCACATTCTTGCTAACACTTACTTTTAGTCATTTGGATAGTGACCATTCTAACAGGTGTGAGGTGATATCTCATGGTGGTTTTGATTTTCATTTCCCTGATGATTAGAGATGTGAACCATCTTTTAATGTCCCTGTTGGCCATCTGTATGTCTTCTTTGAAAAAGTGTCCTCTGCCCATTTTTTAATTGGGCTATTTGTGGATTGTTTTGGTGTTGAGTTGTCTGAATTCTTTATATAATTTGGATGTTAGTCCCTATTGGGCATATCATTTATGAATATATTTTTCCATTAGGTATGTTGCTTTTTGTTTTGTTGATGATTTCCTTTGCTATACAGAAGCTTTATAGTTTGAGGTGGTCTTTTGTTTCCCTGACCTAGGGAGATATAGCCAGAAAAAAATTACTCATGCTGATGTTCAAGAGATTCCTGCCTATATTTTCTACTAAGAATTTTGTGGTTTCATGTCACATATTTAGATCTTTAGTCCGTTTTATGTTTATATTTCTTTATGGTGTTAGAGAATAATCCAGTTAAATTCTCTTGTCTGTAGCTGTACAGTTTCCCAGCACCATTTATTGAGGAGACTGTGTCCCCATTGTATATTCATGGCTCCTTTGTCATGTATTAATTAACCATATATACATGGGTTTATTTCTGGGCTCTCTATTCCATAGATCCGTGTGTCTGTTCTTCTGCCAGGACCATACTGTTTTAATCACTGTAGCTTTGTAGTATAGCTTGAAAGTGTAAAGTGAGTTACACTCAGCTTTACTCTTTTTACTCAAGATTGCTTTTGCTATTCAGGTTCTTTTGTAGTTTTGCATAAATTTTATGATTATTTGTTCTAGTTAATTGATAAATGCCAGTGGTATATTGATACATATGTCATTGAATCTGTATCTTGCTTTGGGCAGGATGACGATTTTGACAATATTAATTCTTCCTATCCATGAACATGGGATAGATTTCCACTTTTTCTGTCTTCAATTTCTTTCTTCAGTGTCTTATACTTTTCAGAGTACAGTTCTTTAACCTCCTAGGCTAGGTTTTTACCTATGTATTTTATTTTTTGATGCAATTATAAGTAGGTTTATACATTTGATTTCTCTTTCTGCTAGTTCATTGTTAGTATAGAGGAATGCAAAAGACTTCTGGATCTTAATTTTGTATCCTGTGACTTTGTTGAATACAGTTTCTAGTTTTCATTTGGTGGAGTGCTGGGTTTTCTATATATAGTATCATGTCACCTGGAAATAGTGACAGATTTACTACTTTTTTATCAATTTGGTTGACTTTTTTTACCTTTTCTTGTCTGATGCTGTTCCTAAATCTTCCAGTACTATGTTGAAAAAGGTGGTGAGAATGGGCAACCTTGTCTTCTTCCTGATCTTAGAAAAAAGGATTTCAGCTTTTTTCCTTTGAGAAAGATGTTAGCTGTGTGTTTACAATACATGTCCTCTACTGCACTGAGGTGTGTTTCCTCTATATCCATTTTGTTGTGAGTTTTATCATTAAGATCTTCTTTCTTTAGGTAGGTGTTTTTCACTGTTAACTTCCCTCTCAGAACTGTTTTGTAGTATCCCATGTTTTGCTGTGATGTGTTTCAATATTCATTACATTTTAGATATTTTAAATTTCCATTTTTATTTCTTCTTTAATCCATTGACTGAGAGTGTATTAATTAGTTTCCACATGTTTCTAAAGATTCCAGTTTTTCTCTTGTTGATTTCTAGTTTCATATCATTATGGTTGGAAAAAAATTATTTGGCATGATTTTAATTTTCTTTATTTGCTAAGATTTGTTGTGTGATCTATCACATGATCTGTTCTAGAGGCTGTCCCTTGTGCATTAGAGAATAATATGTATTTCTCCTGCTGTTGGACATAATGTTCAATTAATACCTTTTAGTTCCATTTTGTCTAATATATGGTTTATTTTTTATTTTTTTTATTATTTTTTTTATAATTTATTTTGGATCATTAATCTACAGTTACATGTGAAATATTATGATTATTAAACTACCCCTTTCATCAAGTCCCCCCCACCAAGACCATTACAGACACTGTCCATCAGCGTAGTGAGATGCTATAGAATCACTACTTGTCTTCTCTGAGTTGTACAACCCTCCCAATACCCACGCAACATCACATCTGCTAATCATAATGCACCTTTTTCCTTCTTAATCCTCCCTTCCCCTCCATCTTCCCCAGTCCCTTTCCCTTTGGTAACTATTAGTCCATTCTTGGGTTCTGTGAGTCTGCGGCTGTTTTGTTCCTTCAGTTTTTTTCTTTGTTCTTATACTCCACATATGAGTGAAATCATTTGATACTTGTATTTTTTGGCTTGGCTTATTTCACTGAGCATAATACCCTCTAGCTCCATCCGTGTTGTTGCAAATGGTAGGATTTGTTTTCTTCTTATGGATGAATAATATTCCATTGTGCATATGTACCACATCTTCTTTATCCATTCATCTACTGATGGACACTTGGGTTGCTTCTATTTCTTGGCTATTGTAAATAGTGCTGCGATAAACATAGGGGTGCATCTCTCTTTTTTAAACTGGGCTGCTGTAGTCTTAGGGTAAATTCCGAGGAGTGGAATTCCTGGGTCAAATGGTATTTCTATTTTGAGTTTTTTGAGGAACCTCCATACTGCTTTCCACAATGGTTGAACAAATTTGCATTCCCACTAGCGGTGTAGGAGGGTTCCCTTTTCTCCACATCCTCGCCAACATTTGTTGTTGTTTGTGTTTTGGATGTTGGCCATCCTCACTGGTGTGAGGTGATATCTCATTGTGGTTTTAATCTGCATTTCTCTGATGATTAGCGATGTGGAGGATCTTTTCATGTGCCTGTTGGCCATCTGAATTTCATCTTTAGAGAAGTGTCTATTCATGTCCTCTGCCCATTTCTTAATTGGATTATTTGCTTTTTGTTTGTTAAGGTGCATGTGTTCTTTATATATTTTAGATGTCAAACCCTTATTGGATTCGTCATTTATGAATATATTCTCCCATACTGTAGGATGTCTTTTTGTACTACTGATGGTGTCCTTTGCTGTACAGAAGCTTTTCAGCTTGAAATAGTCCCACTTGTTCATTTTTGCTTTTGTTTCCCTTTCCTGGGAAGATATGTTCATGAAGAAGTCACTCATGTTTATGTCCAAGAGATTTTTGCCTATGTTTTTTACTAAGAGTTTTATGGTTTCATAACTTACATTCAGGTCTTTGATCCACCTTGAGTTTACCTTTGTGTGTGCAGTTAGACAGTAGTCCAGTTTCATTCTCTTACATGTAGCTGCCCAGTTTTTCCAACACCAGCTGCTGAAGAGGCTGTCATCTCCCCATTGTATATGCAAGCCTCCTTTATCAAATATTAATTGACTGTATATGTTTGGGTTAATGTTTGGATTTTCTATTCTGTTCCACTGGTCAGTGGGTCTGTTTTTGTGCCTATACCAAATTGTCTTCATTACTGTGGCTTTGTAGTAGAGCTTGAAGTCAGGGAGCATAATTCCCCCTGTTTTATTCCTCCTTCTAAGGATTGCTTTGGCTATTAGGGGTCTTTTGTGGTTCATATGAATTTAAGAATTATTTATTCCAGTTCCTTGAGGAAAGCTGTGGGTAGTTTGGAAGGGATTGTGTTGAATCTGTAGATTGCTTTAGGTAGTATAGCCATTTGAACAATATTTATTCTTC
>JAVSCE010021170.1:0-26533 GCA_032199065.1 Smutsia gigantea
AGTTTACAAAACAGAACTAAATAGAGCTCATGAGCAAAAAGAAGGGGCCCTGGTAGAAAGCCAAACAGAAAGAGGCCAAATGATGGTAAGGAGAGAATGTTCAAAATGATGTAGAGAGTCACAGACAAAGAAATCTCAAGACTGAAGACATGACATGCAGCTAAATTGATAAGCAATAGCCAGGTAGGAATCTCTGAGAAGGGGCAGCTAAGGTCTCAAATCTCTCTTTTAGAAAAGTCAACATGAGAAGCAAAAGTATTAGCAGAGAGAAGCTTGACAGCATGAAGTCTCAATAAAGATATAGAAAGGAGAACCATTATGTTAGAGTCACTAAGTTAGCTTTATATAGCTTTCCTGGTATAGAAGGAAGTACAATACTTACCTGAATATGCAGTGCTAGTAACTCATCTGTCATTAATTATACAGTTATGCTGATTATCTGGCCCTTGGTTTCACATTTTCAGTTCCCACCTTTAGCATAGGTCCAATCTGCTTGTTCCCTGAATGGAAGTGGAAAGAGGAATTGAAGAAACCCCAGTACTGGCATATATTGTTTTAGCTTTCTCAGTGTGCATTTCACCTTTTTCAGGTAAAGCACAGGAATTTTCCCTTTGGGAACCATTATCTAGTTGGAAAGAACTCATCCTCCAGTTTGAAGCACATATGACACCTTGCTTGAGAAAATCAGCATATTCTATATCCCTGGCCTAAGGAATGGATTCAGAGCTGGACACCTAATCCAAGCTGAACAGTGAAAACTGTATCAGGGAGTTTTGATAACATTATTGAGAACGAGATACTCTCTTTCTGTTGAAAGGATGTAAGTCTACAATTATTGGTATGAGTATCTTGCTATCATGAGAGAAAAAACTTCCTGAGAATGAACTAGGAAAAAAACTATGAAAGAAAAGATGAATGAAACACATTTTTGATGAAACTTACACACCTGATGATTCAACAATACCTGATACCAAATCCCCTTGACTTTCAGTTATGTGAACAATAAACTAGCTGAGCCTATTAAGTGAATTTGAGCAAAGATAGAAACATTCTGGATTCTTAAGGTTGTCATTCACACTTGGAATCAAATCAGCCCCATAACTATGAGCAAGATCACTTCAACATTCCCCTCAGTTTCATTAAACTTTAGAAATATTTCTTCTTTACAATAGGCCCTTGACTTCACTTTCTTAGAACATCCCTTTAGAAAACATACAACTGTGATCCTTTCTCTACCCCTTTGAGAAGTAAATCTCCTTTCAGGTTCTCGCCATTTTTACAATCCAGAAACATCTTTCTCAAGGACCTGGGAGCCATGCCTCTGAAACGTAATCATCAAGAAAAGTAATGCCCCTATCTCCCAGTCTCTGTTGCAGGATAGGAGCCTTACTCTGATAAATGCCAATTAGCAAACATAGATGATCCAATCACATTGACCACCTCCACCCCAAACATCACCTAGTACTTCATAAGTTCACTCCAGGGCTTAAAAACCCTTCCTCCTTTTGTTTCTGTGGAGTTGAGTTTAATCTGTCTTCCCTGTTGCAATAGTCTTGAATAGTCTGTCTTGCCTATTTAACTCTGATTCAATTTTTCTTTGACACTATCTTATGCTGGGGCTTATTTTTATGTAAGAAAATACATTCTTTATTTAAGCCAGTTGAGTCACATTTTTTTTCTGTTACTTGCAGCTAAAAATAACTAATACAGAAATTTTTGTATTATTTTCTTCCCTAATTCATAACAGTTTTTAAAGGATTTGGAGCTCTAGCCTTCTGCACAATCTTTTATTAGACTTTTTTGCTTAGTTCTTTTATCTTCATGTCCTAGGGCTTCTGAGCAACTTCATATAATGGCTTTTTCACATTACTTTGTTCATTTGTCAGTGTTTCCCTGTATCAGAGTCCTATGCCATATACCTACTCTGATAACTAAAATAAAAGGTTTTTTACTATTGCCTCTAACTCCTTTGAATTCTTCTGTTGCTTCTTTATTCCTAAAAGAGGAAGAGGAGAAGGCGAATAAAGAGGAGAAGGAGGGGGAGAAGGAAGAGAAGGAGATACTGAAGGCAAAGAAGAAGGAACAGAGAGGGAGGGATGATACTAACAGTGTGTCAACACAGCAGCAGAATGAACTCCCATGATTCTTATTTCAGTCAGCTCTCAGAGGAAAGAGTTCATCTTCTACTCTAAAATGAGTTACGTCCTTGTGTAAGGTGCAAGGCAGATACAGAGGACTGTCTCCAAGTTGGCTAACGATGATGGACCTAATGAAGCAAAAACAAGGCCTAAGAGGTGCTTTGTAAATAAGTACAGATGCCTGAGACCAGAACTCAAGCCCATTGGTATCTGAACTGTAGCTGACCTGAAATCCAGGCTCTTGGTTGTTCAACTCATCTCTGCCCCACTTCATAGATGTTGCTTTTCACATGCTCCCCTTTGTAACCGTGGCCTCCCTCCTTTATTCTCCAGGTAACTGACACCTGCTCATATACTGACTTAACTCCTGTCATATGAAAAAAGGTTCACTTCTCTCCCCCTTGTTCACCTTATTGACATCTGCCTCTGTCTTTTCTTTCCCAGTGTGAGCCCAAAATAGCACTGTCCTTCAATCAGTTCTAGACAGTACAAAATCAGCATGTAGCTATTATATTTTTTATTGGTTTTTATATGGAAAAAAGTCTCTTTATTGATCAGAAATGTATTACTAATACAGAGATTAAAATTGCAAAAATACCTCTCCACATCAGTATCTTATTCAAAACAAACTGCTTTTGGAATAATATTTAACAAAGTATTTTTTAAAATTGATTTCAAGAAATGGAATCCACCTTGGGAAATTAGGCCCATCTACTGCCAGCCTTTTAAGTATTAGTTCATTACACATTTACATCTGATAGGAAGGTCTATCAGGGATGTGATTATAATTGGAATATTTTGAGAGTGACATTGTATAGAGTCCTGACTTCAGTTGGGTCCTGAAATGTGTGAGTGGCTGGCAAAGGATGGGGAAGGAAAAGGAAGAGAAGTGAAGGATAGATTTGGAAATCTTAAGGACCCTGAAACAGAATGTGACCCCCACTGTAGATCTTGATTGGACTTGGAGGTAAGCCTATACAGAAAAAGAGAAAGTAAAGAAATGTGAATACCAAGTCATAGTCACGATTCATTTCTACAAAATTTACTGAACTCTTGCTGTGTAACAGAGTGTCTATTAGTCATGAAGGTTATAAAATCTATCAGTCATGGCTTCTACCTCTGGACCTCATCAGATTCCAGTAGAAACGGTTCTTTTTCATGGGTCACAAAACACTTTCATATACATTATATTTGATTTTCATAATTCCTACAAGAGAGATGAATCAGGAATTAAAATCTCTACTCCATAGTCCAATAAACTGAGGTGCAGAGAAATTAAACGACTTGTCCAAACTAGGAAACAGCGGAGCTGGGCTATGAGCTCAGACCTTCTGACCTCAAATCTTTTTTTTGGATTTGACATGATATTGTGTCTTAGAAAACCCTGCAACCAGACTAATGTTCCCAAAACAATAGCTTATAACCCATCATTTTGTCAGCACAATATTCCAAACAGAATGTTGATGGTATTTATTCATGAGGCATATGGACAAAAGCAGATCATATTCATAATGCTCATCCTACCACCAAGACAGAATTAA
The DNA here is from genome assembly GCA_032199065.1 of Smutsia gigantea. Taxonomy (NCBI): domain Eukaryota; kingdom Metazoa; phylum Chordata; class Mammalia; order Pholidota; family Manidae; genus Smutsia; species Smutsia gigantea. Next base: position 3,680 of record JAVSCE010021170.1, read on the forward strand.
GATGATTATACCACCTCAGAAGAACAATTTACTTCCCAAACCCTCTTATATATGTATTTGATTCTCTAAATTTATGAAAGGCTCAGCACAAATAATTTCTAAAGTATAGGTGAAGAAACTAAGGCACATTAAGAATTTTTTTGCCAAAAGTCACTCAGTTAATTAGAAATAGACATGGGTCTGAGGTCTAGGTGTCCTAATTTCCAGTGCAGTGCTCTGTTAGCTAAAACTCTGCTAAAAGGAGAAAATGCTATTCATACTGGAGTGGGTGACCTGGAGTGTTTAATTCACTAAGCTGTAGGTTTTTTTTAATCAAGTGGGGACAATACTTGTTGATTATTTAGTCACTTGTAGTTCCATCTCTCTCAATAGATTGTAAGATTTTTAAAAACAGGATACAAATCTCATTCATCTCTGTATAACCCTAGTACCTAGGAGTGCCTTGTATATAGATGGCACTCCATGCCTGGGTGATGAGATGAACTAATTGAAGCAGTATGAAACAAAGTGAAGTGTACTGAATGTTATTTTGCTTTAATACTATAAATAAAGCAGAGTTCCAATAATATTAATTTAGTAGAGGAATGAAGGATAGAAGGATAGATTTAGGAATGGAAAAGTGAGAGTTACTGGCTTAATAATATTAAAGATAATTACTAATGATTGTAAAATTCTATGATCACATGTTCCAGATGACCACAACACACCCAATCTCGGGTGAGTCCCACCTGAGATCTTCAAGCAACCCACCATACATAACTGTCTCCTAAGTCTTTGTCAGAGGACCAAGTACCCCAAGCACCCACCACTACTTATCCCATGCTGCTCTTTATGACAGCTCTCTCAAGGCTAGACTAGAGATTGGATAAATGTTCACCTTCCTTCTCTTTGCCTCCTTATAACTTTCTCTCCTACCTTTCTTCAAAAAACCTAGCTCCTTTGACATGTATCTTTCCATTTTCCCATCTATTATCTTTCTTTGTTCTCTCCCGATATCCCTGAAACTTCCATTAATCTATTGTTAACTTCAGCATCTGGCTGCCTACCTCTTTCCCTATCACTATTCCTCCATATTTGGAAATTTCAACAATCATGTAAATGATCTGCCAAATGCCCTGGTCTCAGTTCTTTGATCTGATTGTCTCTTTTCTCTCATTCCATTTCAGCCATCAACTCTCACATGTACATCCTAGATAATGTATGCTCACAAATCACTGCACCCCTCCATAAACTCAATATCAAGCATCCTATTCTTCAACAACACTTCATATCTTTTCAACTCGTCCCCTGTAGTACTTAACTCAAACTTTCCTTGGACCCCACTGGGACTTTGAGCAATACTCAACTGACAAAACTCCAACCATAGTTGAATCTGCTGTGTTTTCACTTGAGCAACTAACATTTGTTGGATAAATCACTCCTTACTGACCAGACTCACTTCAAATTTATGGACACAAGTCTCAAATGGACATGACACTGTCACCATCTACTGTACTCCTCTACTGAATTCAATTCCTCACTTTGCAAGATCTCTCTCCCAAATCCCCACTACTGCTCCCACAATATGGTCTGCAGATGACTTCTACATTTTTATAGAGCAAACAGACACTAACAAACAAGCACCCTTAATTTTTTTCCCATTATTCCTACTGAATCTGCCTCCTTTCTGATTAAAATGAAGAAAGCATCCCCACTCCTGTTAAACCCCTTTCCCAATGTGTCCTGGATCCCATCACCTCTCAAAGTCCTTCTTTCTGTAATTATCTCCTGTCTCTCCAGAATTATTGATTTCTTCCTTTACACTGTCTCATTCCCAGCAGAATACAAGGGTACCTTAAAAAATTTCATCAAAATATTCTTCTTTTTACCTCCCATTTCCTCCAACTATTATCCCATTTATCTTGCTTCCTCCCACAGCACAATTCTTACAAGAGATAGCTATACTGTCTCCACTTCCTCACCTATCATTCTCTCCTCATGAAGTATTATTCATATCAGACTTTCATTCCTATGACTCCACTGAAATGACTCTCATCAAGGGAAATTATGATCCATGTCCTACAATAACTAATGGCCAATTTCTAACGTCATCTTACTAAAAACTCGGGCATTTAGCATGGTCGGCCTCACTTTCTCTATGGAACACTTTCTTCTCTAGCCCAGAAGTTATGGACTGAATTGTGTCCCCCAAAAATACAGGTTGAAGCCCTATCCCCAGAGTGACTGTATTTGGAGATGGGCCTTTAAGGAGGTAATTAAAGTTAATTGAAATCATAAGGATGGGAGCCCTAATCCAATAGGATTGGTGTCCTTATAAGAAAAGAGAGAGACCAGGAACATGGGTGGGTACTCAGAAAAAAGGCCACGTGAAGATGGCCATCTGCAAACCAGAAGACAGGCCTCGAGAAACCAAGCCTGCCAACACCCTGATCATAGATGTTCAGCCTCTCAAACTGTGCAAAATGAATTTCTGTCGTCTAAGCTACCCAGTCTCTGGTACTTTGTTATGACAATCCTTACAAACTAATACAGGGTCCATGAATCCACAGTTGTCTCCTACCTTACCTACTGTTCCTTTTCATTCTTCTTTGATGCCTTCTGCTCTTCCCTAAGACCTCTAAATGTCATCTTCTCTGTCCTTAGTTCTTTATCTAAAGCTTCTTTCTAAGTGACCTCATCCTTTTCTTGGGCTTCAAGTTTTTTTTAATGTATGATACTGATAATGTGATGGTATTTTTTTGAATCTTTAATGATTAGGGATCCAAAGTAAAAAATGTGAATGAAAGATATAATATTTAGAATTGTCTAAATTCTATAGGCATTATCTTGCCTATAAAGACTGATACAACACTATTACTCCTGAAATTTAACTTTTTTTTCATATTTATTTCACCCCTGACTAGAATACAAAGACTGTCTATTCACCAGTATATCCCCTGTGCTTCCACTGGAACCGTCTGTCACTTAATTGACAAACTAATATTTGTTAACTCTAGTTTATTAAACTGTTCGAGAATGTAGCTTTGCCTTGGGACAAAAATGAGACTGCCTCCTTCCTGACCCAAATCTCAAATTTGCAGAGCCCATGGCCAGTCAGCTTCCCAGATTAAAAACACAGGCCTGTCTTATACACTCTGCCACCCTCAGGACAGAAAAAGCTAGTTAGAAAGCCAGGTATGGGGATTTACCTGGGAACACTCACTGGACTGAATCAGGACAGGAATCTGCTAGAGAGGCATCTGCTGCACTTGGAGAGAGGAAGGGAATGAACAGGCAAGGACAGTGTACCTTCTGCACCTCAGTGGGGGAAATCAAAAAGAAAGTGCAAAGTTTTGGCTCTGGCCTCAGACTCACATCAATGGCACCAACTAGGGAGACGGTCCCAGTGAAGATCAGTGGTGACTGAATGAATTAGCTGTACTTACTCTCTTGGGGAAAAAATTAGTAAAGCAGAAGTGCTCCCTCCCATAGTCTTCTGTGAGGAGAGGGAGCATGCGCAGCATTCTCTATGGGGCAAGGCCAAGACGTATGCAGTGGAGGGAAGAGGACCCAAGAGTCAACCTAGGAACTGACTCAAACTAGGTTTTCTCTCCCAATTTCCTGTTTCTGGAATATTTTGCTAGTAATGGCATTGTAGTTGGCATAAACACAGTATAGGCAAGGAAAGAAGGATGGATACAAGAGAAGAAGTCTTCAAGAGCGAGTGTATGCTGAACATTATTTAGAATCATTTCTGGATAATCTGCATTGATAAAAACAGGTGATATCAGGATATCGAGGGATGATAAAAGCAGGTGATATCAGGATGCAGATAAATGTGAAAGCAGAGCTTCCATTTAGTTCCAACCCTCTCCCTTGAAAGTCGACATGCCATTTTAGTGTAAGCTTGCTTTGTTAAGCTAGATTTGTTTCTTAGTAGAAGCTTACAAGCATGTAACCTATGAGAAGATGGTTGCCATGACAACATTAATGAGCCTGTCCGATGACCAGAGAGATTATAAAGAGATAATATGTTTGTGTTCCCACTTATTATCATATTGGTCTCTGCTTTCTGGACAGGAGGACCTAAAAATGCACTCTAACAAAGAGGAATATTTATTAATGGCCTTATCATGAGCCATTCAAACTTTGAATAAGTAAAAGGAAAATTTTACAACATTAAAAAAAGTCAAGGTCAGTCTAAAAACCATTCAGATAAAAAGTGTGCTTATAATGGGCTACAGCTATGAAACTGGATGCTGTTTTCTAACAAGTAACATGTTGAATTTACCATTAGTATAGTTTAGCCTGATACATATGTTTGTATAATCTTCCTCATTTAAGAGCTTCAAAGCCTTTTCATTTGATAATTAAATTGGTGGCCCTTTATATGCCTCTTAATTAAACAGTAAATATTCATCAAGCACTATATATTTACCACTTATCATATTCCTGTACTACACTGGCTCTTTAAACATAACATAGCTCTCCAGCCTAAAGAACAAAGTCCAACACAGGTTATCCATATTTAAGTTGAGAAAAGTGAGGCTCAGAGAGTCTGGGTAGTTGTCATGGGCCTGCACAGTCAGTAAATAGTGCTTTGAACCCCACCCAGGATAAAGGCAGTGGTTTCTGACCTGCTACCCCCCCTATTAACACCACTTCCCACCCCCATCCAGGTGGCAGTTCTCTAAAAACATGTACTGCAAAAAGGGTATGAGTTTTAATCCAGTCATATAAGACTTATCATTCATTTAGGAAAAAACAGGTGAATTATGAGTCTTGAAACCAGGATGCATGACCCAGATTTGACACTAACTGGCTGGACGTCATTTGGCAAAACATATATTATTACTGTGCTTTAGTTTCCAGAAACTACTATCTAATAAAATCTGATTCACTGTTTAGACCAGTCACTAGTTAGCTCTCTGGAAAAGGATTAGGCTGACTTAAAAAGTAATGAGTGTCCTATCATAAAAAGTATTTAACAAGAAAATGCATGACCACATAACAGATCATTCTACATTGAAAACTGGATTTAAACAAAGTAGAGACTGGATTTTTCTTTGTATTTTTAAGTCAACTATTGAAAGATGTGTGTTTAAAAATCTGTTGTGAGTGTGGATTTTTCTATTATTTTAGTTCTATTAATGTTTACTGCACAAATTTTGAAGTTACATTATTGGTATACACAGATTTATGATGTAAATATACTATTGGGTTGATTCCCTTTTCATTTTGAAATATTCTTTTGATTTCTAATATTCTATATATTCACTGATAGTGCTTCTTACCTATAGTTTTTAAAAATATTTTTATAGTTTTATCAGCTTTTCCTTGGTTAGTGTTTGCAGGTTCTATCTTTTTTGATCATTTTACTTTCAATCTTTGTGTCTATATAAATAAAGTATACTTTTGTAACCTTTCTGATAATCCCTCTCTCTCTCTAGGTCTGAAAAACTAGTAAAAAAAAAATCATTCTGCTCTCCAGAGGTTTTTAACCTCCCTTATCAAGCAGCATCTAAGGAGGAGTACCAGTTACATTTTGGGGCCAGCATCTCTCCTAAGTACTACAATATTGTGGAAATTTTCATTCTGCCTTTAATTCTGCCTTTCACTCAAGCTTTTGGCCTTGCCTTCATGCCCGTTCCCACAGCCATCCACACGGTCCTGCATCTCAGTAGATGTCCCAGGTCCCACCCAGTTCATTGCCCCTGGCCTGTATGACCCTAAAGCTTGACTAGCTTCTCCTGCCCTTACAAACCATCTCACACACCTGGAATCGACCAAGGCTCCAAGGGAAAAGCAGGTCATCTCACCTGGGAGAATTATCCCCCTCTGGAATTGTGATTCATTTATTTCTCAGTTTTTCCTGTAGTTCTCAGTATCTTTAAAGCTTTTCTTTTTCATTAAAATAATTTTGGATTTTTCCAGTTGCACTGGGGACTTTAGACCGCCACTAGGAGCCACTTTCCACAGAGAAATGGAAGTACACATACATGGGAAATGAGCATAATGTTAACGAGCTCAGCTTTCATCTGTGGACGCTTGGATCAGTGTCTCTCAAGAGTTGCTCTCTGACCACTTGGAATGCTTGTTAAAAAGGTTAATAAAAAAGGTTCTTAAACCTTCCTCCACTCCTATCAAATCAGTATTTTCAAGTGAATAATGCTTGTATTTTTCTGGAACTTTCCAGATGATTTTCATGCTCTCTGATATCCATAAGATCTCAGTTAGAAATATGGCATTTGACTGTAACTGAACTCAGGAGATAAGACAGTTTGTTTCGTCTTGATGTTCACAGTATTTTTCACAGTTCAACACCCAATACAGATTTTTAAATTCCTGTTTAATTCACAATAATGGCTCATACTTTCTTCTGGATGACTATGTGCCAGACACTGTTCTAAGCTCTTTACAGGAATTAAACTACTTTAGATTTGTAGTAACAACTCCTAACGTAAGATAGGTTCTACTATTATTCCCAATTTCCAGATAAGAACACTGAGGAACAGAGAGACTAAGTAACTTGCACAAAGCTTAGTGATTCAGTGCAAGAGTGGGATATGAACCTAGGCTAGCGAGTCATACTGAGCATGATCTGAACCACTTCAAAAGAATGCCTCTTAGAATAAACACTGAGTGAATCTAATTCTGTGGCTTTTCTAGTTTTACACTACAAAAACTATCTCGAACTCTAATACTTATTAAACATTCTTACCATAATTTTAAAATGATGACTGAATTCTGGCTAGTAAGTGATACTATAGGAGCATTAGATTACCATTTAATTGGCACATCAGATAAAACAATGATGCTTCCCACTTCCTCCATAAACTTTGTGAGCCATTGCGTGGGGCTCCCTCACTCTCCAGCAAGCCCATATACTGCAGGTGGTATTCTCATCATTTGAATGGTTATCAGAAGTCTAGTGCACTCATTCCCAATTTAGTTTGTATCTGTTTTTGATTGCACGTATATAATTTACTCAAATATTTATATAAGCTGATAAAATATGGGTGTAAAAAGAGGCAAGTTAATAAAAAGTTTGCCATTGAAACAACTATAAACGACTGTGAATAAACTGTCAAAGTCCAGAAGATAATGATTTCTAACTGCTTCGATCAGTGTATGTTCTTGATCCCCTTGAAAGAAAATTAAATGGAAAATCTTAGACAAAGCATGATTAGTGTCCCATCTGAAGGCACATGTGCTCAGGAAAGCCTTGGCTCTATGACATGCTTGGTGAACAGATGAAGTTTATGCATTATACACTTAAGAAAAACTTTAAAACATAGCTTTGTTTAAAAATTTCTACTTTAAACAAAGTCAACTGTCTGCTCAGATGTCATCCTATCAATAAGGACTTTTCCTCACTACCCCACACAAAATAGGAACCCTTCTCTCCCTAGCACTCCCTGTCTCTTTAACCTCCTTGCTTTAGTCCCTAACCTTTGTCATAATTCTCAAGATATATTCACACTTATTTGCTCATATTGTTCTATTTATCGTATGTATCCAGTTGTAGGCAGAATAATGGTACCCCAAAAAAGACCACATCCAAATCCCTGGAACCTGTGGCTATGCTGCCTTACATGGAAAAAGGGATTTTGCAGATGGGATTAATGCTAAAGACCTTGAGATGGGGAGTGTATCCTACAGGATCCAGATGGGCCTAATTTAAACACAGAAGTTCTTAAAAGAGCCTTTTCTGACTGAGGTCTGCATCAGAAAGACCTGTGATGACAGAATAGTCAGAAAAAATATAACATTGCAGGCTTTGAAGATGGAAGTGGGTCAGGAGCCACGTGAGAGCAGTTTCCAGCAGATGGAAGGCATGGAAGTGGATTACTCTGTAGAGCTACTAGAAAGTACTGCATCCCTGCCCACATCTTGAGTTTAGCCCAGTGATACCCACATTAGATTTCTGACTTACAGATCATGAGCTAATAAACATGTTATTTTAAGTCACTAAGATCATGGTAATTTGTTATGGCCACCATTGAAAACTAACACGTCCCCTTGCAGAGCATGAGCTCAACGAAGACAAGAACACTATTACACTTTCTGTTTTACCACTAAAACTTAGGACAGTGTTTGGCATAGAAAATATTCAAATAAACACATGTTGGATGGATGAATATGAATGAATATGCCAATAAGCCAATAAGCCATCTCTTCTAGTTCTGATACTATAGCACAAGAGGGCTTTAACTAAAATAATGCCAATATTGATACTATCTACTGAGTGCCTTTTATTAGTCAGGCATTTAAGCACATTCATTTTCTCATTTACCCATCACTGAAAATTATATCCATATTCCACAAGAGCAACTTGGGACTCAAAAACACTATGTAACTTGACTAGGTCTAATTAACTAAAAAGTTGAGTCTTCTATTAAGACATTACTTACAAGAATAACCAAATTTATGTTTTAAATTTATGGTCAGTAAAATAAAAGGTAATTAAAAGATAATCAAACACAACATATGTAAATGGTGACCTTGAAATGTAAGGAAGGCCATTTATTTCATCAATATGTAACAAAGGCATTTATTTCCAAGGCCCCAGAATTGTGTATGGATGCATGAACGAAATAACACTTTCAATACTCTAGTGATCTGAATACCTCAAAGCACAGCAGTTAAGCACCCTGCCTAATGGATTCACCATTAGAACTCCACATGTAAATTAATGGACCATGCATGCCCCTCATCCAGAAGGTCAGCTTACAAACACGGTAAGCATAGTCTTTCAGAGACTTCTTTGAGTCCCCAACAACGGCTCCAGGTTGAGCTCCTGTTGCCTTCTGCTGTACCCAGTCACAACGAGTGGCTCACTGTTCCTTGAACCCAGCATTTTTTTCACACCTTGCCTTTGCTAAGGCTGAACAAGGTTGGAAAATAAGCCTGGCATTAGAAGATGGGCCCAGCCCAGGTACTATCGATGCTGAAATAGTATTGAAAATCATATTGAAAAGGAGTGTATGGCAGATGAAGTTACAGAGAAAGTCATTTTCTGTTTACCTATCCAATGACGCAAGTGTAACTGATAAATGGAAGTTTCGGTCATACTTGGTTTTAGATCAGTTCAGCTAATTCTCAGCTCTACGGCTGTTGGCAAATTCCTTAACTCCCCTCAACCTCCGTTTTCTCGTCCATTGAATAGGTATTTTAGTAGCTACTGGATAAAATGAATAAACAGGACAAGACCATGGCCCTCAAGGATTACACAATTAAACCACACCTTTAGGAATGAAAGAACTTCAAAATTTGGAAACAGTCAAAATACTCTAAAATGGGTAATTGATTGAATATTTCCTGGTAAATCTCTACAAGACTGAAAGCAGAGCCAAGAATAGAAAAATTACCTTTTGGTTTTCCTATTATTTTTGGATTCACTGTTATTGCATTATTTCCGAACTGTGAATAAATAGCCAAACTACAACACAGATGGTGATTTCAAGAAGAGAACAGATTTTTTTCACTTGGCCACTCAACAAATATTAAGTCCCTGCTGGTTATCTAGTTTATTGCAGGTGAAAACCAAGTGTCAAAAATGTCTGCCATCTTGAGACCAACGCTCATGGCTGGGGAGACAGACAACAAACACAATAGATAAGTACATTATAAAGTACATTAAAATGTAGTATGAGTCACGAAGAAATAAAAGGGGAAAGAAGCGTGAGAGAAAAAGGAGGTGGAGTTGTAATTTCTGTAGAGGTTCCAGGAGAGAACTCAGTGAGGTGACGTAACAAAGTCTTGAAGGAGCTGAAGAGATCGCCACTGTGGGTATCTGTAGGAAGAACACTCCAGGCAGAGGAAATATATACAGGAAAGTTCTAAAATTAAAAAGTGCTGTACAGTGATATATCGGAATTTAGCACCTGTAGTATCACTGAAACCTACATATATCAGTTCAGGACATAAACCTGAAGCCAAACTGGTTCACTGGCCTCTATGTCCCAAGCTGCAGAGCTAGTTCACAGCAAAAACCAAGACTTACATGACTCCTGACTTCTGAGCAAGCTCTTTCCACCAAAACTTAATTTTTACATACACTCTACATTTATTATATAAAACTCCATCTCCCTCTTTAATGGATATCAGAGCATTATAAACCCATATCTCTAAGGGTGAAAAGAGTGTTAATTCAAATAAATAACATCTTGTTTTGGAAAGAAACATCTGTCCAAAGAATTTGAGAGGTAGCTTCAGTGCTGAGTTCGATTCCTGGAAGATAAGACAGAGATACCACCTCTTGCAGCTTTGACCTCACTAAATATTGACATCTCCTGAGATTAAAGTATCACTATCTCTGGGAAGCCTCACATCCCTGGTAAATAACTACTCTCATTTTCTAGGAGTTTGTGGTGTGCCAGCCAAAATACAGTCTTCCATTCCAAAGACTCTGTGTGAAATAGGTAAGCTCTCAGTAACCTCTGGCAAAAATATATTTCAGTAGAACTATGAGTATTAGGAGTCTCAATAAATTATCTCAAAAATTACCTCCTTCTTAGTTGAAGAAGTGTTGCTAGCCAGAAGAAAGAAAAATAGGGCAAAACATTCACTGAGAGCCCTGAGGACAGATACAGCCCTTAATCCCTACAACAATCCTGTGATGATGGCCTTGTTTGCCTGTCTCATTTCACAGGGAAGGAAATTGAGGCCCACGAAGATTATGAGCCTCCAATCACCTAAATAAGAAATAAAAGAACAATGGCTAAAAGTGAGAGTCCCCCAAACAAATACCATACTATACAAAACCATGGGGCCAGGATAAGGTTATGGATTTTTATTATTAGACAGCCATTATGTCCACATGCTGGCAAGAGATGGAATGCTCACAGTGAAATAAAAAAAAAATTGGTAAGATCAAATTGTTAATACACATCCCCAAAAAGAAGGGGAAATATTGCAAAGAATGAAATCGTGTTAACAGATAGATTTCAATAAAATCCTTCTTCACTGAAGTCCCAATAAGTGAAAGGGATCTACCCACAAGAAACTGAACCTAAGTAACTATTGAAGAGAATTCAGAACAGACAACTGTAATTGCAGTGCCAAATCAGATCAGCAGGCATTCAGAGCCTGGGGGGTGGGGGCGGTGAGAGGGAGGAGGAGGAGGGGAATCAGGGGCGGAGGAGGCGGAGGAGAAAGAAGAGGTAGCAACATTATGATAACACAACGAAAGCAGGATATATGTATTGGAGAAAAAAGATGGAGGAAAAACATTTTTCAGTGCCGTCATTTCCATATAAAATATCTACAAATCTAAAAATGAAATTTCTTCAAGCCTTTCCATCAAAAACATCACCAGGGCAGTCTTTGTGAGTTTGATATGTAGCCACAGGGTCCAATATGGTACTATTGGCCACTGGTGGCTATTTAATTGAAAAATATTAATTAAAAAATTTAAAAATTTAAATTCAGGTATTCACTCAAACTACTATAGTTTACAAGGGTTTAACAGCTACATGTGCCTAGTGGCTACCATTTTGGACAGCACAAATCTATAAATAAACATGTTTGTCATCACTGTTAAAAGTTCTGTATAACACCAGTATAGAGTTTTGTCACAGAATCTAGTCGTTTGTGAATCCATAAAACCTAGCATGTTCTCTCACATAAAGTAGATGCTCAATAAATATTTTTGAACTGTTGAATTACCTGGATGCAGAATAAATAGGAAAGATGGGTGGGGGATTTATTTGTAGGAAGAAAATATCTGCCACTAAAATTTGAGTAAATCTATTTATAATTAAGATTCCATCAGTGGATACACTAATAAAACTTTCTTCCTCAGTTCTCAGTATTTTTTTGTAGAAATTCAGAGCTATTCCTGTTGTGATGTTTATAATTTAATATTTCTTTTTCTTTGAAAACAAAGCCAGGTGAGGTAAAAGTGTTTACTTACATGCTATCTCCATATGTTTCCTGCATCAAGAATCTAATATGTGTTCTTTCTATAAAAGACCAAAGGATATCTGTCTTCTGTGTTGTTTCAAGCAGGGTTTCTATACAGTTTTTGCTCCCCCTACCTAAGTTACAGGATTGTTGTGAAAAATAAGCAAGATAAGTATGTGAAAGCCCTTCGAAAATCATATTAAAGGTCATATATATTTTTTAATTACTATTACAATTTTGGGGGGAGAAGTTGAGTTGCCTATAAGTTAACTGTTGGAGGCTGGCAGGGCTAAAATATTAAAAGCCTTTCCCAGCTTAATAATTAACTTACCTGTTCTTTTGCTTATCACATTGAAACACCTGTCTTTTCTGTTAATGTTTAAAGTCATTTGAGAGATGTCATTTATGGGTTTTTTTTGGTTATAATGAAAACATGGAAGCCTGAGTCCATTATCCCTTCCCCCATCACCTGCTCCTGATTCTTCCTCTTTTTTCTGTTTCTGCTTCAGTCTCAAAATTATGCTTGTCTTCACACTGCCACATCTTTAGGAACGATCAAAGTTTGAGTCCAAAGATGAACAAAGGCATCCACAGACAAAAGGAAATGTCACTTTTTGAAGGATTTATTTGACAATAAACTATAGTAAAAGAAAACAAAGAACTTTTATTATTGCCTCCATAACATCCAACCCCAAGATTATTACTCTGACGTAGCTTTCATCACTATTAGTATGTCTAACCTATTCTATTTAGGTCCCATATTGATACAACTGATATATTTATATTTAACTTTTATATTAATCATGCCATTTTTATTTTCAAAGCAATTTAAAGTCAACTAGGCATTTTGACATTTATTATCTCACCTGAATCTCTCAGCTCCGCCTGAGACTGCTCAAGCAAGCACTTCTGTTTCAATTTTCCCCTAGGTTCACAGAGGTGAAGAGATTTACCCAAGGTCACACAGACCGGTATGTGACAGAGCTGGAACCCAAATTTCACTGATATTATCCAGACCAATTTTTAAATTACTCTCGGCCTGGAAACCAATACACATTTTGTTTGGTTGCCAGTTGCCTTAAACCTTCTAGTGTTACCACTTGAGAAAGTCTTTGTAAGTTATTTTCTGTTATAAATCTTATAAAGTTATGGAAGCATTAACTTCAAAAATATATTTTTTTAATTCTAGATCACCTACCTTCCACACTAACCGTGTATTGTAAAGTAGCCTATAAATGCCAAACAGGAATAGGAAGTTCATAGAGGCCTTTATCAATACAGAGGTAAAAAAAATCTTCCTAGGAACCCGAAATTAAATTAGTCTGCAGTGTGAGAGTGTGTTTCATCATGTTTTTTTCTATTCAGGCTAAAAAGATCAAAATACTGTAGACAAGATAAATTTGCAGGAAATGGAAGTAAGGTCACCAACTGACACTTTGCACAGAAATGCGACAAGCCCCATCAGCACACACACACGCACACACACACACACACAAAATGGAATTATTCATAAGGTTGACTTTTCAAACACCTTCTTATTGACTTTTGTTGGAAAACAGCCTTTTGGCCACAGTACATAGTGCCACAAATAAGCTGGCCTAGGAGGAGTTATTCACCAACAAAACTCTTTTTTGCCTTCAGTAGACCCATAAAGATGGAATGCAAAACGTGGGCAGAACTCCTACTGAATTATGAATTGAGACAATGTGGCACCGTGGGCAGAGCATGAGATTTGGAGTCAGAAGAATCAGTTCTTATAATTAAAAATCGAACTATTCTAATACTAGTACAGAATCAAGTATAGTTGTATAGAAGAACACATACAGCAAAAGCATTTGAAGGCTGGAAATGGATTTGATGGGTAGAATTAAACTCCTATTGACAAAACTCCCTCCAAAACTGTATCCTGACTCTTTTTTGCTATGGTCCTACATTTTTTAATCTTTCAGCTAGGATAAAATAGTTGTTAATCTGTGAGATAAAATAGTTTTGCTCAGCAACTGTTAGCAGTGATGAGTTGGTCATCAAACTCATCCAGAGGAAACATCTTTCTATTATTTTGCTACACAGAAAGGTATTTTCCCATGATTTTCAATGATCAACAAATTTTTAAATCATCTTTGGCATGACTTGGAGGATATTTCTAAGGTTTTCTCAAGTTCTTATTGAGAGTGGAGTTGCCTGCTAATTAATGTCTTAGGTCCTATTTATTGCAACAAGAAAGCATATAGGGAAACGTGCAGGGCTGATTGTCAGGGGCCTGGGTGTAAGAGGTAGCCTTGAAATTAATTGCCTCTGCGCTAGTTTGCTTTTATAGCCAGCTGGACTACTATGAACAGATATAAGAGCAAAACCCCTTGTCTGTAGGCTTAGCTGACTCCCAACCTGGAATGACTTCTAAGACTGCCACAGTGATACCACTGTTATTATTAATTAAGTCATGGAACACACAATGGCCCATTTTTCTCATTTTGAAAGTCAAGTTATTGCTGTATTCAACCCACACCCAGAATTTCTCCATTCCTCCCACCACATTCATATCCTCTCTCTAGTTTCGTATGTATTCATCTCCCCCAATAAAATTTTAAATTAGTGTTTAGATAGGGAGAACAAAATTATATTTTATTCCTCTTTGCCTACATTTCCTTTCAATGGTTAGCACCACCCTTTGCAATCAGTATTAAACATTTATTTAATATGTAAATGTGTGAAATATTGCTGTGACCTGTATAACAACCTCTGACTCCATGTCTTAGTTTCCCACATATTTAAATAAAGGGGTAGGTATTAGAGAGGTAGTATAGTACAATGACTAAGAGTGTAAAGTTTGGGACTAGGGGGACAAATGCTTCTGCAATATGACCTTAGGCAAGTTGCTTAATCCCTCTGAAATCCAATATACTCATCTGTAAAATAAGGAAGATAATACCTATGCAAACTGTACAAAAAGGAATAATGTATGTACAATGTGTGGCATAAAGCATAGTTTTAGTAGCAATAATAATAATACAATTTAAAAGTTAGTTTTTTCTGGATCTAACACTATAAATCTGTTTTCCTTAAAGAGGTGTTTTAATAATTACTAAGAACAAAAGGAAGACATCATAAATGGCTCCCTTCTGCTCATTAAGACCCTGTACGCGTAGTCATTTTCTGGCCTCAGTAAGAAGAATGGAGATGTGCAAAAAAAGGATTTCATTTTGCAATCTTCCAGCTAAGTGTATGTTTTGGAGGGGTGAACAAGAGGCCAGAAAAAGGTACAATTACTGTTAATTAAAAACAGTAGTTTAGAGAGAGGGAATACAATTCATGACCCCATTACAGTAGAGCAATATTACTGTACATTAGCATTAATAAGCAAAAATCATTTATTCCACTGGTATTCCAGTCAATGTTGTTGTCTTATACATTTAGAAATCCTGCCTCAGCTACCTAGGAGAAATTTTTCTAATGAGGGAAGACACACAGATATATACATGCTGCATATACAAACACTAATATATGCACGTGGCTGGTCAAACTGAACACATATGATGTAAAAGTATACACACTTGAATGAGAATAGAACCAGTTTGATAGCAAAGTTATATAAAACCAAGAATCAGAAAAACTTATTTAACTCAGCCTTTGACATTGTAAGGTATTTTTAAAGATGAAAATTGGATAGTGAGTGATTTGGAAGCCACCAACATTAGAATATTTGAGTTTCTTATGTACTTTCTACACGTGCTATTAAAGTCAGTATTTTTAAAAAGCCACTAAGTTTTGATCATATATTTTCATTTTTATTTTTTGGTTTTTTTTTGATCATATATTTTTAAATGCAAATGTTGACTGAGAATGCCTTTTTTTAAAGACCCCATCAGGTCCATTCCAGTTTGTTGCATCTGACAAACATTATTTCTTAGAATAAAGCACATTTTGGTCTATGGCCCACTCATTCACTGAAAATTTATTGAAGGTTTCTTCTGTGATACATTTCACTGTATCTGTATAAATGGAATGTACATTTTACTAAGGAGGAGATAGTCAATAAGTAAAAAACTAAAGTAAAAAAACTAACAAGTAAATAAGCATGCAAATAGATAATAAGGAAATTTTAAATAATGGTAAGTGCTATAAACAAACTGCATCATTTTTCTTCTAGAAATTTTATCACTTTAGTTTTTACATTTAAGTCTTTGATCCATTTTGAGTTATTTTAGTATATATTGTGGGTTATATATGGATCAAAGTTTATTTTTTTGCATATATCCAGTTGTCCCAGCATCATTTGTTGAAGACTATGTCTCTGCATTGAACTGCCTTTGTAAATATGTCAAGTTTGTTGTCTATATGTGTGTGAGGTCAACTTTTTTGGATTCTCTACTGAAAAGAAAAGAAAAAACATGAAGAAAATATAAAAGGAAAAAGAGAATAAAATATGACAGGAAGAAGACTGATTATATCAAATATAAATACAAATGAAAATGCCATTTACACAAGCCACATATTTTTGAAAGATAAATAATGCTAAATAAATGAGCAGGAATTACTCAGGTAAAGCATGAGTAGCAATATTACCTTGAGGCATCATGGAGACTTACTGGGGAGCCAGAACTCCCACCCCACCCAGAAGTAATGAGAAGCCCTCACTTTCAGATGTGTCAACAGCAACCTGGGATTCTATCATTACCTGACAGTAATGAGGGATCGCCCTCCATTCTTTCTTTGCAAAGCAGTGTACAACGAACCCAGAAAAAGTAGAGCCTTAAATAAGAACCAAAGCCTCATGACATAATATCCAAAATGTCCATGTTTCAATCCAAAATCACTAATCATACTAGGAACCAAGAAGATTTCTAACTGAATAAACAAAGACAATCAAAATATGTGAACACTGAGAGAACAGAGATGTTAGACTAATCAAAACATTTTAAAGCAGCCATGGTAAAAATAATTAATGAGCAATCATAAATACTTTCTAACAAATGAAAACTAATCTTAACAAAGTATAAAGAAAAAACAAATCAAAAGTTTTAAACTGAACGATACAATAATCAGCATTTAAAAAAGAAAACAGTGGGGGGCTCAATAACAGAATGGAATGGTGGAAGAAAGACTCAGTGAACTTGAAGACAGAGCAATATAAATGACTCAAATGAAACAACAGAGAGAAAAAAAAATGAACAGAGGAGACTTCCGGGAAGACGGCGGCGTGAGCAGGGCGGGAGAAATCTCCTCCCAACACTATATTTATCTACGAAAATACAACAAATACAACTATTCCTAAAAGAGAGACCAGAATACACAGTGAAATGCACAGCGTGCAGCTACACCCAACAGGACAGCACCCAAAGAGGCGGGTAAGATACGGAGCCGCGACATGGCGGGACCCCAGCAATCACCCACCCAAGCGCACCTGCGGGAGGCAGAGCCGGGAGGGAGGGAAGTACACCCCACGAAATAACCAGCCCCAGTGATCTGCACAGGGAGTGCTGACACACATAGAGAGGGGCAGGATCTGAGAGGGGAATGCGCCAGGGTGCTTGCAGCCGGCTCCCGGGACAAAAAAAAAAAAAAAGGAAGAAAAGTGCATGCTTTCTTCAGTGGTCTTAAAGAGACAGGAGCCCAGTGGAGGAGCTGGATCGCCCCAGCACACTCAGCCCAACAGGCTGGGAGTCCTGAGGAGTTTCGGACCCCTTACCTGGCAACTGGGAAAGGGTGGCTGCACTTAGATCTTCCAAAGACATCAACAGCCTCCCATTCGTTCCGACCCCGGCCACAGCTATAAAGGTCCCTGCGGAGCGGCATGGCCACAGCTGTGGAACAGTGGGGCAACAGAGCCACCTACAGCATCCCCACAGAATCTACTCCGGGTGGGTGTTTTTGTTTTGTTTTGATTTGTTTTTTCTTTTTTTTGCTTTGTTTTGTTTTGTTTTTTGTTTTATTTCTTTCTTTCTTTCTTTCTCTTTTTAAAGTCTTAAAGAGCCCAGCTGACATACGTGGCAGCTACCAGCGACCACTTCTACAGCCATGAAAAGACAGAGGAATATGGTTCAGACTAAAATCAACCAGAAAACCCCAGAGAGGGAGCCTGAAGGGATGGA
Source organism: Smutsia gigantea (assembly GCA_032199065.1). Lineage (NCBI taxonomy): Eukaryota > Metazoa > Chordata > Mammalia > Pholidota > Manidae > Smutsia > Smutsia gigantea. The sequence goes on from JAVSCE010021170.1 coordinate 21,655, forward strand.
AATGCACAGTCTTCCTGAAAAAGAATTCAGAATAAAAGTCATAACTATGCTGATGGATCTACAGAGAAATGTGCAAGAGCTGAGGGAGGAAGTGAGGGAACTGAGGAAAAACAATGCAGAAATCAGACAAGCGATCAACGGGCTTAGCAGCAGACTGGAAAAGGTGCAAGAGACTGTTAACGGAATAGAAATCAGAGACTAGGAATACAGAGAAGCTGAGGCAGAGAGAGATAAAAGGATTTCTAGGAATGAAAGAATATTAAGAGAACTGTGTGACCAATCCAAACGGAACAAAATTCGCATTATAGGAGTACCAGAGGAAGAAGAGAGAGAAAAAGGGATAGAAAGTGTCTTTGAAGAAATAATTGCTGAAAACTTTCCCTCACTAGGGAAGGAAATAGTCTCGCAGTCCACGGAAGCCCACAGATCTGCCAACACAAGGGACCCAAGGAAAACAACACCAAGACACATAATAATTAGGATGGCAAAGATCAAAGATAAAGACACAGTATCAAAGGCAGCTGGAGAGAGAAAAAAGATCACCTACAAAGGAAAACCCATCAGACTATCATCAGACTTCTCAACAGAAACCTTACAGGTCAGAAAAGAATGGCATGATATATTTAACGTTATGAAACAGAAAGGCCTTGAACCAGGAATATTATATCCAGCACGATTATCATTTAAATATGACGGAGAGATTAAACAATTTCCAGACAAACAAAAGTTGAGAGAGTTCACCTCTCATAAACCACCACTACAGGATATCTTAAAGGGACTGCTCTAGACGGAAGCACCCCTAAGGCTAAAAAGATGTCACCAGAGAAAACAAAATCGTAACAAAGAAAGCAGACCATCCAGATCTAACTAAAGGCAAAGAATAAAACACCTACTATAGAAAAAATGGAGGAGGAAGAATAAGAAGGGAGAGAAATAAAGAAACATCAGACGGTGTTTACAATAACTTAACAAGACAGTTAGGTTATATTGTTAAATAGTAAAGAAGCAACCCTTGAACCTTTGGTAACGACGAATCTAAAGCCAGCAATGGCAATAAGTACATATCTATCAATAATCACCCTAAATGTAAATGGACTGAATGCACCAATCAAAAGACACAGAGTAACAGAATGGGTAAAAAAGCAATACCCATCTATATGCTGCCTACAAGAAACTCACCTCAAACTGAAAGATATACACAGACTAAAAGTGAAGGGATGGAAAAAGATATTTCATGCAAGCAAAAAAGAGAAAAAAGCAGGTGGTGCAATACTTGTATCAGACAAAATAGACTTCAAAACGAAGAAAGTAGCAAGAGATAAAGAATGACATTACATAATGATAAATGGGTCAGTCCAACAAGAAGATAAAACCATTATAAATATATATGCACCCAACACAGGAGTGCCAGCATATGTAAAACAAATACTAACAGAATTAAAGGAGGAAATAGACAGCAATGCATTCATTTTAGGAGACTTCAACACACCACTCACTCCAAAGGACAGATCAACCAGACAGAAAATAAGTAAAGACACAGAGGCACTGAACAACACACTAGAACAGATGGACCTAACAGACATCTACAGAACTCTGCACCCAGAAGCAACAGGATACACATTCTTCTCAAGTGCACATGGAACATTTTCCAGAATAGACCACATACTAGGCCACAAAAAGAACCTCAGTAATTTCAAAAATATTGAAATCCTACCAACTAACTTCTCAGATCACAAAGGTATAAAACTAGAAATAAATTTTAGAAAGAAATCTAAAAGGCACACAAATACATGGAGACTTAACAACACTCTCCTAATTAATCAATGGGTTAATGAACAAATCAAAACATTAATCAAAGAATATATGGAGACTAATGACAACAACAACACAAAGCCACAACTTCTGTGGGACGCAGCAAAGGCAGTTCAAAGAGGAAAGTATATTGCAATTCAGGCCTATTTAAAGAAGGAAGAACATTCCCAAATGAATAGTCTAAAGACACAATTACTGAAATTGGAAAAAGAAGAACAAATGAGGCCCAAAGTCACCAGAAGGAGGGACATAATAAAGATCAGAGAAGAAATAAATAAAATTGAGAAGAATAAAACAATAGAAAAAATCAATGAAACCAAGAGCTGGTTCTTTGAAAAAATAAACAAAATAGATAAACCCCTAGCCAGACTCATTAAAAGAAACAGAGAATCTACACAAATAAACAGAATCAGAAATGAGAAAGGAAAAATAATGATGGACCCCACAGAAATACAAAGAATTATAAGAGAATATTATGAGAATCTATATGCTAACAAGCTAGAAAACCTAGCAGAAATGGACAACTTCTTAGAAAAATACAACCTCCCAAGACTGACCAAGCAAGAAACAGAAAAACTAAACAGACCAATCACCAGCAAGGAAATTGAAGCGGTAGTCAAAAAACTACCGCCAAAAAAAAAAAAGCCCGGACCTGATCGATTTACCTCTGAATTCTACCAGACATATAGAGAAGAAATGACACCCATTCTCCTTAAAGCTTTCCTAAAAATAGAAGAGGAGGGAATACTTCCAAACTCATTCTATGAAGACAGCATCACTCTAATACCAAAACCTGGCAAAGACCTCACCAAAAAAGAAAATTACAGACCAATATGCCTGATGAACATAGATGCAAAAATACTCAACAAAATATTAGCAAACCGAATTCAAAAATACATCAAGAGGATCATACACCATGATCAAGTGGGATTCATCCCAGGGATGCAAGGATGGTACAACATTCGAAAATCCATCAACATCATCCACCACATCAACAAAAAGAAGAAAAAAACCACATGATCATCTCCATAGGTGCTGAAAAAGCATTTGACAAAATTCAGCATCCATTCATGATTAAAACTCTTAACAAAATGGGTATAGATGGCAAGTACCTCAACATCATAAAGGCCATATATGACAAACCCACAGCTAACATCATACTTAACAGCAAGAAGCTGAAAGCTTTTCATCTAAGATCGGGAACAAGACAGGGATGCCCACTCTCTCCACTGTTATTCAATATAGTACTGGAGGTCCTAGCCACGGCAATAAGACAAAACAAAGATATACAAGGCATTCAGATTGGTAAAGAAGAAGTCAAATTGTCACTATTTGCAGATGACATGATATTGTACATAAAAAACCATAAAGACTCCACTCCAAAACTACTAGAACTAACATCTGAATTCAGCAAAGTTGCAGGATACAAAATTAACCCAGAGAAATCAGTTGCTTTCCTATACACTAATGATGAATTAACAGAAAGAGAAATTAGGGAAACAATTCCATTCACAATTGCATCAAAAAGAATAAAATACCTAGGAATAAACCTATCAAAGGAAGTGAAAGACCTGTACTCAGAAAACTACAAGACACTCCTAAGAGAAATTAAAGAGGACACTAACAAATGGAAATGCATCCCATGCTCTTGGCTAGGAAGAATAAATATTGTCAAAATAGCTATACTACCTAAAGCAATCTACAGATTCAACACAATCCCTATCAAACCACCAACAGCTTTCTTCAATGAACTCAAACAAATAATTCTAAAATTAATATGGAACAACAAAAGACTCCGAATAGCCAAAGCAATCCTAAAAGGAGGAATAAAACGGGGAATTATGCTCCCTGACTTCAAGCTCTACTACAAAGCCACAGTAATCAAGACAATTTGGTATTGGCACAAAAACAGACCCACAGACCAGTGGAACAGAATAGAAAATCCAAACATTAACCCAAACATATACAGTCAATTAATATTTGATAAAGGAGCCTTAGATATACAATGGGGAGATGACAGCCTCTTCAGCAGCTGGTGTTGGCAAAACTGGACAGCTACATGTAAGAGAATGAAACTGGACTACTGTCTATCCCCATACACAAAGGTAAATTCAAGGTGGATCAAAGACCTGAATGTAAGTCATGAAACCATAAAACTGTTAGAAAAAAACATAGGCAAAATTCTCTTGGACATAAACATGAGCGATTTCTTCATGAACATATCTCCTCGGGCAAGGGAAACAAAAGCAGAAATGAACAAGTGGGACTATACTAAGCTGAAAAGCTTCTGTACAGCAAAGGACACCATCAGTAGAACAAAAATACATCCTACAGTATGGGAGAATATACTCATAAATGACGTATCTGATAAAGGGTTGACATCCAAAATATATAAAGAACTCATGCACCTTAACAAACAGAAAGCAAATAATCCAATTAAGAAATGGGCAGAGGACATGAATAGACACTTCTCTAAAGAAGAAATTCAGATGGGCAAAGGCACATGAAAGATGCTCCACATCGCTAATCATCAGAGAAATGCAGATTAAAACCACAATGAGATATCACCTCACACCAGTTAGGATGGCCAACATCCAAAATACAAACAATAACAAATGTTGGCGAGGATGTGGAGAAAGGGGAACCCTCTTACACTGCTGGTGGGACTGCAAATAGTTCAACCATTGTGGAAAGCAGTATGGAGGTTCCTCAAAAAACTCAAAATAGAAATACCATTTGACCCAGGAATTCCACTCCTAGGAATTTACCCTAAGAGTGCAGCAGCCCAATTTGAAAAGGACAGATGCACCCCATGTTTATTGCAGCACTATTTACAATAGCCAAGAAATGGAAGCAACCTAAGTGTCCATCAGTAGATGAATGGATAAAGAAGAGGTGGTACATATACACAATGGAATATTATTCAGCCATAAGAAGAAAACAAATCCTACCATTTGCAACAACATGGATGGAGCTAGAGGGTATTATGCTCATGAAATAAGCCAAGCCGAAAAAGACAAGTATCAAATGATTTCACTCATATGTGGAGTATAAGAACAAAGAAAAA
>JAVSCE010021171.1:0-10854 GCA_032199065.1 Smutsia gigantea
TTGATTTCTCTCTCTGGCAGTTCATTAGTCGGTATATTGCAATGCAACAGATTTGGGGGTATTGATGTTTTATTATGCAAATTTTCTGAATCCAGGTTTGATTTTAATAGTTTACTGGGAGAGGCTTTAGATTTTCCTATATATAATATTGTCATCATCAAATACTGAGTTTTACTTCTTTCTTATCAACTTGGATACCTTTTATTTTGTTTTCTTGTCTGAGTGCCATGACTAGGACTTCCAATACTATGTTGATCAACGTGTTGAGAGTGGCCTTCCTTGTCTTGTTCCTGATCATAGAGGAAAGGCCTTCATCTTTTCACCATTGGGGATCATCTTAGCTGTGGATTTGTCCTATATGGCCCTTATTATGAGAAGATATGTTCTTTGTTGACAGTTTTTATTATGAACGGTGTTGAATAATATCAAATATCTTTCCAGTACATACTTACATGATCTTATGGTTTATATCCTTCCCTTGTAGTGTATCATATTGAGTGATTTACAAATATTGTACTATGCTTGCATCCCTGAAATAAGCCACAATTGGCTGTGATGAACAAATATGTTAATTTTTTAACACAGTTGGCTAACATTTCGTTGAGGATTTTTCCATCTATTTTCATCAGTTATATGTATCTGTAATTTTCTTTTTTTTTTTTTTCCTGTCTTTGGTTTTGGTATTAGAGTGATGATGTGCTCATAGAATTTGTTAGGAAATATTCCCTGGCCTTGTATTATTGGGAATACTTTAAGACAGTTGGGCATTAGCTCTATTTATATGCCTGGTAAAATTCACCTGTGGAGCCATCAGGCCCTTGAATTTCATTTCAGGGAGTTTCTCCATTACCTGTTCAATTTTCTGTCTGGCAATCAGTCCATTCAGATATTCCCTTTCTTCCGGGGTCAGTATTGGATGATTATTATTTTTTTCTTTAAGGTGTGCACTTTATTAAACTGGTCTCAAGTCAGTGTACAGGTAAGCCCTGGGTTGCCTCTGCACCTCCACCCACTCCCAGGGAGACCAAAAGCCTTCATACATCTTAAATTGGGGGACCAAAAAGGGGGGTGGTCATGATGGCTGACCATTCAGAATAAAACAAAATATAAAGAACAAGTATTAAGGCGAAGATTTAAAAAAATTTGGATTACATAATTTACACAGAAGCAATGCTACCAACCCTCCCCCTGGGTGGACTCGGGCGAGGACTGGCCCTTCTCCCTTATATTTTCTTAGGAATTTTTCCATTTCTTCTTGGTTGTCCAATTTATTGGCATATAATTTCTAATAGAATTCTCTGATAATTCTGTTAATTTCTGTGGTGACTGTTGAACCTGCTGCTCTCTCATTTCTGATTTTATTTATTTATGTCCTCTTTTTTCTTGATAAGTCTGGGTAAGAATTTTTCTATTTTATTTTTCTTGAAGAATCAGATCTCACTTTTGTTGACTCCTTTCTACTGCTTTTATATTCTCTATTTTATTTGTTTCTGTTCTTGATCTTCATTATGTTCATACTTCTACTAACATTGGGCTTAATTTATTATTTTTCTAGTAGCTTTCATTGTGAAATTACATTGTTTTGGGGGATTATTCTTGTTTCTTGAGGTAGGACTGTATTTCTATGTACTTCCCTCATAGAACCACTTTTGGCTCATTCCATATATTTTGGAACATTCTGTTTCTGTTTCTATTTGTCTGCAGGTATTGCTGGTTTTCTTGTTTGATTTCCTCATTGTACCATTGATTATTTAGAAGCATGTTGTTTAGCTTCGAATTGTTTGTTTTTTTCTGGTTTTCTTCATGTAATTAATTTCCAATTTCATACCATTTTGCTCTGAAAAGATGCTTGATGCAATTTCAGTCTTCTTAAATTTATTGAGACATTTTTGTGTCCTAATATGTGATCTATTGTGGAGAATATTCCATATGTACTTGAAACGAATGTGTATTCTTCTCCTTTTGGGTGGAATATTCTGTATCTCTCTGATAAGTCTATCTCGTCTACTGTGTCATAACATTCCCCTGTCTCCTTATTTATTTCCCTTCTGTATGATCTATGCATTGATGTAAATGAGTGTTAAAATTCTCATAGTTATTATTGTGCTGCTAGCTATTGCTCCCTTTGGTTCTGTTAGTATTTGCCAAATATTAACATATTTATGTACAAATATACCTTTATATAGTTCAGTGCTCCCGCATTGGGTGCATATTCATTTACAATTGTTATAGCCTTTTTGTTGGACTTATTCCTTTATCATGACATAATGTCCTTTTTTGTCTCATTACTTTGTTTTGATGTCTCTTTTGTCCGATATAGATATTCTTAGTCCTGCTGTTTTCTCTCATTTATTTGCATAAAACACCTTTTTCCATTCCTTCAATTTCAGTATATATATATATCTTTAGGTCTAAATGAGTCTGTTATAGGCAACATAAATGTGGGTCTTGTTCCTTATCCATCCAGCCACCCTATGTCTATTCTTTACATTAAAAGCAATTATTGATATAATGTTAAAAAGTATACAAGTGAGGTAATGTGAATTGCTAAATAAATGAAGTTGTTTCTCATACACCCTCACAGAGTATTACCCTGAACTATTTGGGGGTCTAAAAATCCCAAGACTCCCATGAACATATTATCTTTATTTAATGAAGTATGTTAGTTTTTCATGTGTAGATAACCTCCTTTTACATAAAATTTGACTTGAACAATTTATATATACTCACTGGAAATCAGACAAGCAATCCACTTCCATTCCTGTAACTACCCCAGGAGCATGCTTTTCTGCTCTTTTCCAGTATCTGCTCTAGACCTCAGTACAGAATTGAATTTATCCTTTGCACACGTTAGCCAAATTTGTTTTGATAATGCAGATATTTATAAACACACATGCTCAGACCTGAGGGATATCAAAAATAACTAGGAGGACTAGGTATTTCAGACCCTTCATATTTTTCTGTATTTTCTCACTATTCCTTATGTATTTAGAATCATGGCTCATTTTCAGGATGCTTGTTTATGAAAACGAAAGTAAAACCAGGGTCCATGAGCTTACTCTTCATGTTTTATTGTTGCCTTATATTTATAATGACTTATTCTTGGTGTGGAAATGAGATGGGAACAAAAACGGAGGTTTAAAATCTACTAAATCTCTGATCTATGAAAATTCCAAAATATGTTTCTTACCTAAAATATAAGCTAACATTTTTAAATGGTATGAAATCCAGTACTTGATACAGAAAAAATATCACTCAGTTTGACTTTTCTCAATTAGACATATCCTTCAATAAAAGTTGATAACTCATTCCCAGAATTCATTCAACTATATCCATGACCCTGACTTAGATATAATACTGGTATTGTTGAAGGACATGGTAGTGGTGGTGTTATTAATCAATATGAGAAGTCAAAAGCTCAGGACAATTCAAATTTTCAAATTTTGCTACCTTAACACATACTATGAACTTGACAAGACGTTGAAGCTTAGGAGGTCCTGGAAGATTCATACTGCATTTGGTGTGACTAGAAAATACCAAGGCTCTACTATTCATACATAGCTTTACTCTCGTGGTGCCAGGTCGATCAAGCACTGAGATTTCATCCACTGAATTCGCACACAGCATGTCTCTTATCCAAAAAATGTCATAGAGTACCGCTGGGGGTCCTTACACAGCCACACAGACAATCGTGACCCTCTGCCAACAATGACCCAAGCTGCACATGCGCAGTAAACAGGCAATGAGATCACAATGCAGGCGCAACCATTGAGGACTGAGGATACAGCACACGTGTGCCACGGTGGGCAAGTAGGCCAAGGTCAGGCGAGCATCCTGGCCATGGGAACTACATTTCCCTACAATGTCTAAAACAAATTGGATTTGTTAGTCTTTCTTGATCTAATATGTGTAATATTTTTAAATGTGTTTTACTGACATATATATAACACTGGTAGACCGGTAGAAGAATTCACCAAAAGATTTGTGGAATCCTATGCAAAAGGTACTTTTGCAAGCACTTGGCACCCCCCAAAATCTCTGAGCTATCTTATTTATTATCCTCATTAGCACACACACAGAGAAACTGACATCCTGACTGGTGACTTTGCCCAAATTCAGAGAGCTGATGGAAACAAACTGAGACAGTCTGACATGAAAAACTATGCTCTTCCGCCCTATGCTATCCTGTCCCGAATGAGAACCTATATCCCTATCGAGTCCAGATTTTTGAGAAATCTGATTGGTATTTGGATAGGGAGTGCACTGAATATGTAAACTGCTTTGGGAAACATGACCAATTTGACAATATTAATTCTTTCTGTACACGAGCATGAGCTAGCTTGCCATTTATTTTTGTCTTCTTTAATTTCCATGATGAGTGTCTTATAGATTGTAGAGAACAGGTCTTCCCCCTTTTGGTTGGGTTTATTCCTAGGTGTTATATTCTTTTTGATGCAATTGTAAATGGAATTATTTTCTTGATTTCTCTCTCTGGCAGTTCATTAGTCGGTATATTGCAATGCAACAGATTTGGGGGTATTGATGTTTTATTATGCAAATTTTCTGAATCCAGGTTTGATTTTAATAGTTTACTGGGAGAGGCTTTAGATTTTCCTATATATAATATTGTCATCATCAAATACTGAGTTTTACTTCTTTCTTATCAACTTGGATACCTTTTATTTTGTTTTCTTGTCTGAGTGCCATGACTAGGACTTCCAATACTATGTTGATCAACGTGTTGAGAGTGGCCTTCCTTGTCTTGTTCCTGATCATAGAGGAAAGGCCTTCATCTTTTCACCATTGGGGATCATCTTAGCTGTGGATTTGTCCTATATGGCCCTTATTATGAGAAGATATGTTCTTTGTTGACAGTTTTTATTATGAACGGTGTTGAATAATATCAAATATCTTTCCAGTACATACTTACATGATCTTATGGTTTATATCCTTCCCTTGTAGTGTATCATATTGAGTGATTTACAAATATTGTACTATGCTTGCATCCCTGAAATAAGCCACAATTGGCTGTGATGAACAAATATGTTAATTTTTTAACACAGTTGGCTAACATTTCGTTGAGGATTTTTCCATCTATTTTCATCAGTTATATGTATCTGTAATTTTCTTTTTTTTTTTTTTCCTGTCTTTGGTTTTGGTATTAGAGTGATGATGTGCTCATAGAATTTGTTAGGAAATATTCCCTGGCCTTGTATTATTGGGAATACTTTAAGACAGTTGGGCATTAGCTCTATTTATATGCCTGGTAAAATTCACCTGTGGAGCCATCAGGCCCTTGAATTTCATTTCAGGGAGTTTCTCCATTACCTGTTCAATTTTCTGTCTGGCAATCAGTCCATTCAGATATTCCCTTTCTTCCGGGGTCAGTATTGGATGATTATTATTTTTTTCTTTAAGGTGTGCACTTTATTAAACTGGTCTCAAGTCAGTGTACAGGTAAGCCCTGGGTTGCCTCTGCACCTCCACCCACTCCCAGGGAGACCAAAAGCCTTCATACATCTTAAATTGGGGGACCAAAAAGGGGGGTGGTCATGATGGCTGACCATTCAGAATAAAACAAAATATAAAGAACAAGTATTAAGGCGAAGATTTAAAAAAATTTGGATTACATAATTTACACAGAAGCAATGCTACCAACCCTCCCCCTGGGTGGACTCGGGCGAGGACTGGCCCTTCTCCCTTATATTTTCTTAGGAATTTTTCCATTTCTTCTTGGTTGTCCAATTTATTGGCATATAATTTCTAATAGAATTCTCTGATAATTCTGTTAATTTCTGTGGTGACTGTTGAACCTGCTGCTCTCTCATTTCTGATTTTATTTATTTATGTCCTCTTTTTTCTTGATAAGTCTGGGTAAGAATTTTTCTATTTTATTTTTCTTGAAGAATCAGATCTCACTTTTGTTGACTCCTTTCTACTGCTTTTATATTCTCTATTTTATTTGTTTCTGTTCTTGATCTTCATTATGTTCATACTTCTACTAACATTGGGCTTAATTTATTATTTTTCTAGTAGCTTTCATTGTGAAATTACATTGTTTTGGGGGGATTATTCTTGTTTCTTGAGGTAGGACTGTATTTCTATGTACTTCCCTCATAGAACCACTTTTGGCTCATTCCATATATTTTGGAACATTCTGTTTCTGTTTCTATTTGTCTGCAGGTATTGCTGGTTTTCTTGTTTGATTTCCTCATTGTACCATTGATTATTTAGAAGCATGTTGTTTAGCTTCGAATTGTTTGTTTTTTTCTGGTTTTCTTCATGTAATTAATTTCCAATTTCATACCATTTTGCTCTGAAAAGATGCTTGATGCAATTTCAGTCTTCTTAAATTTATTGAGACATTTTTGTGTCCTAATATGTGATCTATTGTGGAGAATATTCCATATGTACTTGAAACGAATGTGTATTCTTCTCCTTTTGGGTGGAATATTCTGTATCTCTCTGATAAGTCTATCTCGTCTACTGTGTCATAACATTCCCCTGTCTCCTTATTTATTTCCCTTCTGTATGATCTATGCATTGATGTAAATGAGTGTTAAAATTCTCATAGTTATTATTGTGCTGCTAGCTATTGCTCCCTTTGGTTCTGTTAGTATTTGCCAAATATTAACATATTTATGTACAAATATACCTTTATATAGTTCAGTGCTCCCGCATTGGGTGCATATTCATTTACAATTGTTATAGCCTTTTTGTTGGACTTATTCCTTTATCATGACATAATGTCCTTTTTTGTCTCATTACTTTGTTTTGATGTCTCTTTTGTCCGATATAGATATTCTTAGTCCTGCTGTTTTCTCTCATTTATTTGCATAAAACACCTTTTTCCATTCCTTCAATTTCAGTATATATATATATCTTTAGGTCTAAATGAGTCTGTTATAGGCAACATAAATGTGGGTCTTGTTCCTTATCCATCCAGCCACCCTATGTCTATTCTTTACATTAAAAGCAATTATTGATATAATGTTAAAAAGTATACAAGTGAGGTAATGTGAATTGCTAAATAAATGAAGTTGTTTCTCATACACCCTCACAGAGTATTACCCTGAACTATTTGGGGGTCTAAAAATCCCAAGACTCCCATGAACATATTATCTTTATTTAATGAAGTATGTTAGTTTTTCATGTGTAGATAACCTCCTTTTACATAAAATTTGACTTGAACAATTTATATATACTCACTGGAAATCAGACAAGCAATCCACTTCCATTCCTGTAACTACCCCAGGAGCATGCTTTTCTGCTCTTTTCCAGTATCTGCTCTAGACCTCAGTACAGAATTGAATTTATCCTTTGCACACGTTAGCCAAATTTGTTTTGATAATGCAGATATTTATAAACACACATGCTCAGACCTGAGGGATATCAAAAATAACTAGGAGGACTAGGTATTTCAGACCCTTCATATTTTTCTGTATTTTCTCACTATTCCTTATGTATTTAGAATCATGGCTCATTTTCAGGATGCTTGTTTATGAAAACGAAAGTAAAACCAGGGTCCATGAGCTTACTCTTCATGTTTTATTGTTGCCTTATATTTATAATGACTTATTCTTGGTGTGGAAATGAGATGGGAACAAAAACGGAGGTTTAAAATCTACTAAATCTCTGATCTATGAAAATTCCAAAATATGTTTCTTACCTAAAATATAAGCTAACATTTTTAAATGGTATGAAATCCAGTACTTGATACAGAAAAAATATCACTCAGTTTGACTTTTCTCAATTAGACATATCCTTCAATAAAAGTTGATAACTCATTCCCAGAATTCATTCAACTATATCCATGACCCTGACTTAGATATAATACTGGTATTGTTGAAGGACATGGTAGTGGTGGTGTTATTAATCAATATGAGAAGTCAAAAGCTCAGGACAATTCAAATTTTCAAATTTTGCTACCTTAACACATACTATGAACTTGACAAGACGTTGAAGCTTAGGAGGTCCTGGAAGATTCATACTGCATTTGGTGTGACTAGAAAATACCAAGGCTCTACTATTCATACATAGCTTTACTCTCGTGGTGCCAGGTCGATCAAGCACTGAGATTTCATCCACTGAATTCGCACACAGCATGTCTCTTATCCAAAAAATGTCATAGAGTACCGCTGGGGGTCCTTACACAGCCACACAGACAATCGTGACCCTCTGCCAACAATGACCCAAGCTGCACATGCGCAGTAAACAGGCAATGAGATCACAATGCAGGCGCAACCATTGAGGACTGAGGATACAGCACACGTGTGCCACGGTGGGCAAGTAGGCCAAGGTCAGGCGAGCATCCTGGCCATGGGAACTACATTTCCCTACAATGTCTAAAACAAATTGGATTTGTTAGTCTTTCTTGATCTAATATGTGTAATATTTTTAAATGTGTTTTACTGACATATATATAACACTGGTAGACCGGTAGAAGAATTCACCAAAAGATTTGTGGAATCCTATGCAAAAGGTACTTTTGCAAGCACTTGGCACCCCCCAAAATCTCTGAGCTATCTTATTTATTATCCTCATTAGCACACACACAGAGAAACTGACATCCTGACTGGTGACTTTGCCCAAATTCAGAGAGCTGATGGAAACAAACTGAGACAGTCTGACATGAAAAACTATGCTCTTCCGCCCTATGCTATCCTGTCCCGAATGAGAACCTATATCCCTATCGAGTCCAGATTTTTGAGAAATCTGATTGGTATTTGGATAGGGAGTGCACTGAATATGTAAACTGCTTTGGGAAACATGACCAATTTGACAATATTAATTCTTTCTGTACACGAGCATGAGCTAGCTTGCCATTTATTTTTGTCTTCTTTAATTTCCATGATGAGTGTCTTATAGATTGTAGAGAACAGGTCTTCCCCCTTTTGGTTGGGTTTATTCCTAGGTGTTATATTCTTTTTGATGCAATTGTAAATGGAATTATTTTCTTGATTTCTCTCTCTGGCAGTTCATTAGTCGGTATATTGCAATGCAACAGATTTGGGGGTATTGATGTTTTATTATGCAAATTTTCTGAATCCAGGTTTGATTTTAATAGTTTACTGGGAGAGGCTTTAGATTTTCCTATATATAATATTGTCATCATCAAATACTGAGTTTTACTTCTTCCTTATCAACTTGGATACCTTTTATTTTGTTTTCTTGTCTGAGTGCCATGACTAGGACTTCCAATACTATGTTGATCAACGTGTTGAGAGTGGCCTTCCTTGTCTTGTTCCTGATCATAGAGGAAAGGCCTTCATCTTTTCACCATTGGGGATCATCTTAGCTGTGGATTTGTCCTATATGGCCCTTATTATGAGAAGATATGTTCCCTCCACACGCACTTTGTTGACAGTTTTTATTATGAATGGTGTTGAATAATATCAAATACCTTTCCAGCATCTATTTAGATTATCATATGGTTTACACCCTTACCTTTGTTAATGTAGTGTATCATACTGAGTGATTTACAAATATTGTAGTATGCTTGCATCCCCGAAATAAGACACAATTGGCTGTGATGGACAAATGTTTTGATTTATTTTTTAACACAGTTGGCTAACATTTCGTTGAGGATTTTTCCATCTATTTTCATCAGTTATAAGTATCCGTAGTTTTCTTTTTTTTTTTTCCTGTCTTTGGTTTTGGTATTAGAGTGATGCTGGGCTCATAGAATTTGTTAGGAAATATTCCCTGACCTTATGTTATTGGGAATACTTTAAAACAGTTGGGCATTAGCTGTTTTTATATGACTGGTAAAATTCACCTCTGTAGCTATCAGGCCCTGGAATTTAGTTTTGAGGAAGGATCTTCATTTCCTGTTCAATTTTCTTTCTGGCAATCCGTCCATTCAGATATTCCCTTTCTTCCTGAGTCAGTATTGGATGATTATATTTTGGGGGGAATTTTCCCATTTCTTCCTGGTTGTCCAATTTATTGGCATTTAATTTCTAATAGAATTCTCTGATAATTCTTTGAATTTCTGTGGTGACAGTTGAACCTACTGCTTTTTCATTTCTGATTTAATTTATTTGTGTCCTTTTTTTTCTTGATAAGTCTGGCTAAGGATTTTTCTATTTTTTTTCTTGAAGAATCAGATTTCAGTTTCATTGATTCCTTTCTATTGCTTTCTTATTCTGTATTTTATTTGTTTCTGCTCTTGATCTGTATTACGTGCCTACTTCTACTAACGTTGGGCCTAATTTGTTCTTTTTCTAGTACCTTTCATTGTGAAATTACATTGTTTTTTGGAGATTATTCTTGTTTCTTGAGGTAGGACTGTATTTCTACGTACTTCTCTCATAGGACCACTTTTGGTTCATTCCATATATTTTGGACCATTGTGTTTCTCCTTCTTTTTGTCTCCATGTATTGCTGGTTTTCTTCTTTGATTTTTTCCTTGAACCATTGATTATTTAGAAGAACGTTGTTTAGCTTCAATGTGTTTGTGTTTTTCTGGTTTTCTTCATGTAATAATTTCTAGTTTGAAACCATTTTGCTCTGAAAAGATGCTTGATGCAATTTCAGTCTTCTTAAATATATTGAGACGTTTTAGTGTCCTAATATGTGATCTGCTCTGGAGAACATTCCTGTCTACTTGAAAAGAATGTGTATTCTTCTGCTTTGGGGTAGAATATACTGTATCTATCTGCTAAATCTATCTCATCTAATGGGTCACTAAATTCCACTGTTTCTGTATTTATTTTCTCTCTGGATGACCTACGCATTGATATAAGTGAGTATTAAAAACCTCCTAGTGTTATTGTGCTCCTAGCTTTTGCTCCCTTTGATTCTGTATTAGCCAAATACTAACATAGTCATGTATAAATATAGTTTTACATA
>JAVSCE010021174.1:0-40161 GCA_032199065.1 Smutsia gigantea
GTCTGAGAGCACTGCAGAGCACTGAGGCATTGCTGAGAAGTTGAGTTTGATGCCTCCTCATAGCATAGTTTAATAAACTGATAAAATGATTATTGAATTCAGTTTCCATACATGTAAGAAGACACTGAAGAAGTGAGCACGTGAAACTTGACTTAATTTTAGTATGAATGTACTTAGAAATACTCAGAATAATAGCATCTTCTATCAAATCACTTAATCTTCTTTCTTCCAAGATTTAATTTACTAGCATACAAGACAATCAAGCAAAATAGGTCTCTTGGACCATGAAAAGGGCATTAATGCATATAGCACATTAGTACATATATGTGATACAACCACATATGACTATCAAAAGAAAGTATATATTGTAATAGATAATCTCTCTTGATAAAGGTTTTGTGAAAGCAAATGAAAGAACAAAAACACCTCCATGATTCCATGTGATTTGGAAAATAAATTGTAATTTACTTTATTTTGTGTTGTGTCCTCCAGGAACAAGCACAAAGAAATGACATGTTAGTTTGCATTAACTAAGTAATTAATTATTATTCATACATTCATTTATATTTTATGAATGCCCACTGTTTGTCAACTGCTGGCTTTGTGACAGACTTAAAAGTCAGCAGGAGAATTCTAGTCTCAGATGGACAATAAAAAAAAAGCAGTAAGAATACAAACTCTATTGCAAGGCTTGTGTGTGTGTAAAGTGAAATGGAAGTTGTATACCTGTGTATACATGCACACACACACACACACATATTCATATAGACAGGGATTTATATGGGCATAAAAATAAGTTTAGGAAACATTAAAACACTTCTCTCTCTGAGCATTTTAAGAACAGCCTGTCTTCTCAGACCCTGCTCATCTCCCTATAGTCCACAGGGGTCTTTTGTCCCGGAACCACCCTGTTCCCAGTTGTCACCACCTACTTACTCTTGGGTGTCCCTGTCCTGAAGAATCACCATGCTGTGGTTGCTTCTACTTTGTTCTCTCCACTCAGATAAGCACTTAAGTGGGGAATACACAGCAACAAGCTTAACCACAAAAACAAAGACTATGGTGACCATTTGAGGCATCATCGTGTGTGTCAAATGCACCATACATCTTACTCCCAAAGCTTCTCAATTACATTGTCACATGGACTCTGGGTCACATTTAAATACCTGTCCACTCCATCATGAACCTTAAGTTCCACTTCTAAGAATTTATTATAAAACAATAATTATTGATATGTGCAATGATCTTTAAATGTGTATGAATCTTACAAGCTACAATCTTAGGTGGGCAAAGTATGATTTTTATACCAAATGGAACATGCATAGTAATCTCCACTCCTTTTATCTTATGGATTTTAATCTTAATTAAACCAGAAATGCTGAAATCAGCTGGCGGTTATCCTAGTTTGGAATGACCGCCCACCTCACCTTTCCTAGGGTGTGTGACTGGCCTCTCTGAAATGTCTTCCTTTCTCTAACCAGCCCCTAATTACTTTATCCAATCCCAGGGTGGAAAACTTGATATTGAGCTTTATTACACATTTGATCCATTTTTTCTATTAGTTTATGACAAAATTTTGACATTTGAGAATTAAAACTCAGGCTTTTGGAATCTTGAGACTAACTCCTTTTCTATTACCTCTTCTGGGAATTCTGAAATTCAACTCTGAAATTCGGAAGATTTACATTGTTATGTGTGGATTCCCTTGCTACTTCCTCAGACTGAATCAGGGTCAAGGCAACAGAATCAACAAAACTATGATGATTAATGTAAATACATGGGTTAATATCGAAATAGTACCCCTCACAAAGTTTGCTTAGAGCAGCCACCTATAAATCCCAGGAAATGGAATAGCTGAGTGAGTTATGGCGCAAACCGAAAAGGGAACATTTCCCTGTGCATAAAAATTGTGGAAGACAATTTTGTGAGTTCGGCAATGTTCATTACAAATCACTAATTAAAGAGCAACTATAAAAGTGACTGCCTCAATGTATTATAATAATTGAAGTCCACTCACACTGGCAGTTTTTATATCTAAATTTTGTTATACTGATTATTTTCAATTTCTGCCTTGAATTTTTCCTTTTCTCCAAGCTATGTGTGGTCATTTGATAACAGTCATTAAATATACTAAACATTATTTCTACCTCATCACCTTATCCCACAAAACCCTCCTACTACCTAGTATCCTACTGCAATGGCTGGGTTATTTTTCCAGGGATC
Organism: Smutsia gigantea; assembly: GCA_032199065.1. Classification (NCBI taxonomy): domain Eukaryota; kingdom Metazoa; phylum Chordata; class Mammalia; order Pholidota; family Manidae; genus Smutsia; species Smutsia gigantea. Next base: position 2,224 of record JAVSCE010021174.1, read on the forward strand.
TGGGAAGGCTTCTCAGCTGAAATGTAGAATTTGCAACAAAGAGACAGGATAGAGAAGAAATTCATTTTTCACCATGACTCTCTTCCATTAAAAAAAAAAAGCACTGTTTATGGAGGATCTAAGAATGTAAAATCATCTGGAAAGTAAAGGGATAAAGGTTTCACCATTATATACAAGGGATTTCACTTTTTATCTTAGTCATTTTGCATATATCTTTAGGCTTTTCAGCTAAACATTTATGCACACCATCAGTTCTGTATTTAGTTTAGCCATGTAATTATAAAATATATTTCAGCTCAGAAAATATTCCCTCTGATTTGTCACACTATGTAACATGGTATATTTTAAATCACATCTCTCCAGAGCTGTTCTGCTGCTCTGCTCTGTATGTGGCTAGGCTTAGGATGAGCTGGAATAGCACAATGTATCCCTCAGTGATGTATCTTACTGGAAACAACCTCACTCCTGGCTGCATACTTGATTTAAATGAATCCCCAAGGTAAACGAAAAAATGGCCAATATGGGAGATCAGACCAGGCCGACGGCCACCTAGCTGAGCAGCCCACATTTTAGTCCACATGCCTTGTTACAGTGGATGGCAGCTGCTTTCTCAATCAGCAGAGGGTATGTGTGTGTGTGTGCACATATGTGTGTGTGTGCATATGTATGTACATGTAAATGTGATTTCCCTTTTTACTTGATTCCTTCATATCATATACGCTGTTAGGACTTTCTGAGTTATTCTTTATTGGCACATATTCCATGTCCTTTTTAGTAACTACAGAGCATTCCATTATATGAATGGACATGTATTTTTGTCCCCTACTGGAGGATATTTTGTTGTTTCCTTACCACAGTGAGTGTCTTTGTTCCTGAGCCCATTCTCCCTTAGGTCCTTCTCAATGGCTATTGTCCCTCCCTCTGGAATCTCACATCTGGAGTTTCCTCCCAGATGTCATACCTGGTTGCCTTGTCTTCACCTCAGATCACCTCAATCTGACCTCAAAGACCTCATTCTCATATCTGCATTGACTACCAGGTATTTCAATTTCCAGTTCTGTTTTGAACTTTTTCATAGCAATTTTCATTATCAGAGATGGTCATGTTCATATGTATTCAACCGCTTTCCCCAAATGGAGTGTCAGCATTATGGTGCCCTTACTTACTGATCAACAAATATTATTTGAATTCATGGAAAGCCTGGGTGGGTAGGGTTCAAAGGCAAAGTGCTGTGCTGTGGGAACATGGTCTGAAGGGTGGAAGCATTGAGCACACACCAGGGGAAGCTTCATTCTAGGCTCCCACAGCAATTAAAATACTTTATGTTACAAGATAATATGCATTTATCCTCAACTTCAGTTCCAGGAAGGGACAAAGTAGGCAGTAACTATAGTTGCAGCCAATGACTACTGAGCACAAGTCCAGGTGCTGGTCATAAAACCCTCACAGCAATCCTCTGCCACACCATCACTACCCCACAGCAGACTGAATCTTCTAAGCACAAAGGAACATTTTCCCAGTTGACATGCCCCTCCTAAACTCCATCAGGAGGGAGAATTCATTTCTTTTTGTTATTATATTTTATATTGCAGTTTGGTTGATATGCAATATTATATTTGTTTCAAACATATAACACAGTGATTGTGCAGTTATCTACATTATTAAATACTCACCACAACTAGTGTCATTACTATCAATCAAGATAGAAAGACGTCACAGAACTATTGACTATGTTCTCTATGCTGTACTTTCATCCCTGTGACTAATTTGTTTTATGATTGAGATTTTGGGCCTCTTTATGCCCTTCACCTATTTCACCCACTCATCCCAACCCCTCCCCCAAGGTAACCACCAGTTCATGTCTTTATCGCCTATCATCTTTTTGATGTAGTCCTTGTGGGAGTCCTGAGCTGGTCTGATGACTAGGACATGGTAGGTGGCTCCACTCTTAACTTGCCTGGAAGCATCTGCCTCCTGCCTCTTGGAAAGCTTGGTCTTGGATGCCATCCTAGAAGTCAGGGTTCATGGCACCAGAAGCCAGACCACTTCCAGAGGCTGAGCTTCGGCTGACAGCTCAGATCACTTATCAGTTGGGAGTCAACAAGCCGTCTTGGATGTACAATCAGTTCAACTCCAGTCCTCCTACCCCAGCCACTGTCTGACTTCAACCATGAGAGCCACAGGCAAAAGCTGCCCAGCTGGGCTTAGCAAGGCCCATTTCCTGAGTGTGGCTATATTAGGCCATCAAGCTTTGAAACGGCTTGTAGTGTAGCAATAGAGAACTATGTGGTTCTTTGAAATGGAGTACTATGAAAGCAAAGACCAGGAGGACATGTAGCTACAACCAACAGGCAGGCAAACGTGGGCAGGTCCTTACAGAGGTTGTCCATGAGGTCCTGGAGGAAGTGTGTGCATTATCAAAAGAGGCTGGAGGGAGAAGGGCTCAGGTTTTGCTCTGGCAGAGCAATTAGTGAAACTGGAGCCTGCAATAATCACACAAGACAAACAAGATAGCTAATGAACTTATGAATCCAGCTCAGGATACTTCCAGGCAGAATACAGAGCCTATCAACCAGATTCTCCTAGCATCCAAGATAAAATGCAAGTGGGAGGGGCTCTCCAAGCAGCAATAAATAGTGCAGCATCCCTCACTGATTGGTGAGGAAATGGAGGCACAGATAGCCAGTTGATACTTATTGATCATCCTCAATATGAGGTTCTCACCCAGGTGTTTTGTCTATATCATCTCATTTAACAGTGTTGAACGGTATGTCTCCATTTGATAGATGAAGCCGAGGCCCAGGGGCCTTAAGAAATGTGTGCATAGTCATGCATGCCATGAGAAAGTGGAAGAGCTAGGAGTCACACACCTAGGTTGGCAGACTCCATGTGGTCTCACTGATCAACACCGGCATCAGGATAAACTGTGGGGGAATCAGGAACTAAAGCCAGGACCTATAACTGCTGGGCTGTGCTCTAACCATTGGACCAGTTCTCCTGCACAGGCCAGCAGCAGGCTTTATCAGCCTATCCTTACTGGTGGACTGGCACATATGTCATGATGGACCATGTAATTACTTGGCCATTAACATTAAACTGCTTCTGAATTCTGAGACTACATGGACACATCAACCTCCAGAGTCCACAGTTCATATCAGGGTGACTCTTGGTGGTGCACATTCCATGGGTTTGGACAGATGGACATGACACGGATCCACAATTATGGCATCACACAGAGTATTTTCACTAAAAATTCTCTGTGTCTGCCCATTCACTCTTTCCTCCCCTCAACCCCTGGCTGATCTGTTACTGTCCCCACAGTTGCGCCTTTTCCAAATGTCATAGTTGGAACCATGCAGTATGTGTCTTTCCAGACTGGCTTCTTTCACTTATCATTTAAGGTCCTTTATGTCTTTTCATAGCTGGTGACTCATTTCTTTTTAGTGATATATAATATTTCATTGTCTGGTCATGCCTTTTTTTCAATCTTTGCTCTTTTATGGGAAACAAATACAAACAAATAGAGTTTTGCTCAAGCTTTACAAGTAGAACACATACAAATGAAGAATGAAAGAACCATTGTTTTAAGTAAACTTTTGGAGTACATATTACTTACAACATGTTGGAAAAAGTATACTATGAAGTGAGTTCTGACCACCACCAGATAGCATTCTTGAACTATCTTCACCAGAGGACTGTAAACTCCCTGAGGGAAGATATGATGCTATAAGATCCTTGTCGGGGGTCTATCCTTAATCTGTCTCCAGACAATAGGCATCTATGGTGGGATTTAGATTACACAGAGCCAATGCTCCTGTGAGTTAGAATTGATTCCATCATCCCTTCATCCTTTATGCCCTTGTATCATTGGGATGCCATTAACAGTAAAGGATAAAAAGTGCATCAATAGACTGATTTATGTGACTTTTGTAGGCACTGTCTCTACATAATAAACAGATACCAATTCCAGTAGAAAGGTTCACACCAATTGCAACTGAATTTCAGGAAATTGGCAGATATATAAAAGTGATGGAGCATCATTAGGGTTATTTCACCAATCATTTGGCAATAAATGAGACCTGGTTCAAGTGTGATGAGGACACTCTACTGTTCTTGCAGTTCTGCTGTCCTGGGAACCTGTGCCCAGCAAATGCCAAATGGAAACATCATTCTGGGTCAAGATTTTGGTCTGTCAGCTGCACTGAAAGACATTACCATTTAGCAACTGAATTATGGTTTTATAATCACAAGTATTTCTAAAATGAGGCTTACCTGCAGAGTTCAATGTGTGGTGAGCAATGGGCAGGTAGGGAAGAGGAAGTCCTCAAAAACTTCATCCTATGAATGGAAACTACTGTGTCAGTCCCGCCTTGATGCAGGGCCACATGATGAAACACACACGAAAAAGGAAATGGCACCTTTCCTTGTTTAAAGGAGACATTTAAATAATTTGGTACAATATAAGAGATGTACAAGATGCTGAAAATCAAAGGTTATTTCTCAACACCAAGATAAAAGCAATTATGTGCATTTATACATTTTATATATATTTCTACATGTACTTTTATCTGGTGTTGATAAATAACTTCTGATTTTCAGAATTTAGTAAATGTACAGAGATATATACATATTTGTACACATATATTTTTATTTTAGGATTAAATTACATAGCTAGTGAACAATGCTGGTGACCCTAACACAGCAGACCATCCAATTCAGTCATAACAGGCAGAGATCAGAAGTTACTTTTTCTCTCCACTTTCTAGCCTCCAGACTCTACCAGTGCCTGGGTTTGTCTAGCAAAGCTGAAACACTCTGCATGTCTCCGTAACATACGAATGTCAGAATAGAAGCTTCTCTTCTGAAACTATTACTGTGGGTGTTTTAGGCTATAAGGACCTGACTCACTGCTTGTTCACAGAGAACTTCAATTAGAGGCAGAAAGAAGTGTAGATTCATAAGCCTGAGGTCTGAGTTTCAAGTTTATGTCTTCTCATTGGGCAATGTCTTGGGCAAATCATTGTCTTGACCTCAGCAGCCTTGCTCAGGAATCAGGGGATCTGGAATAGGGGATTCCTAGTCATTTGTGGCTCCAAAATGGGTCTCTGGGAATCCTTCTTCAATTCAAACACTACTGTTTGGTCACCAGTTTGCTTTCTCCAGAGGACTTACTTTAAGGTGTGAGAGTCCAACCTGAGGGAACAGTGCTTTACTCACCATCCTGGTGGAGGAAATTCTGACAGTAAGGAACTAACCTGTGAAGCAGGCTGGTGCTCTGGAGCCCAGAACAAGTGATCCAAGAGGAACAGGAAGGAGGTGGAGAACAGAACAGGGACAGATTTGGGCACGGGGCCCCCCTGAGACATTGTCCCATGGAAGATAGCTTCCATCTGATCTTGCAGGACTCTGGGTATAAACTATGCCCCACTGTGTGTCTCAGCTGAAGGAGAAGATGGGGGCTCTCACAGTCCTATCCAGATGCTGGCTCAGGTCTGTACAGGGACAGAGACTTGCAGGCATCCCTTGTGTTCTGCAGACAAAACAGCTCCAGGGGAGCAGGTGACATCTACTGGAAGTGGGAGCACACCGAGGCGGGTGGAGCACGGAAGTGAAGAACCAGGGTCTGGAGGAGCCAGGCTGAGCACCCACCATGCCTGCTGCAAATCACTGCCAGAGCAATCTGCTCAAAGCAATTCAACACTAGACGTAGAGCGAGAGACAAGAGTCAGCTCCATGACTCTTGCCCACACCATTAGGCACACCTTTTTCATGGGACCTGGGCAGCATGAGTCTCTACAAAGAAAGTCATGACCAAACAGGAAATGGCATTGGAGGGTCCCTAGCCAATGCACTGCACAGATGCAGAGGCATTAATGTTGTATTCTCTGTGTTGTATGTCTTCCCATTTTCCCCTTTTTCCATTGTAATTACATTACACCTACATCCAATCTTATTTTGTTGCTTCAAAACAATTTGAATCCTAAATGGATGTTAGATGTCATACAAAAGGCAGAAACCTTAACCAAGATCATATGAGCAGTATAATTCCTTTAAATTAGAGAAGGCATGTGAAACAGAAATTAACCTGATGAAAATCTACAGCTTGCACTGCTTAGGAAAACTGCTTTGATGCAAAAACCCAAAGAACAAACATGCCATCGATGAAGCCACACCATTTTTAGTGGCAGGAATGAAGACACCTCAGCAGAAGCAGAATGACACCTATTGGTTTTATTTCACTTAATCACCCCCTCCACCTGGAATGGTGTTTATTCCGTAGGATTGACAACACAGTGAGAATTGCTCCTCTATTATCTCCCTCACAAATCTGACCCACTGCTGCTTCCATGGTTTAAGGAGATGAGGTGCCATGGAGCCAGCCCTCTGTGGTTTCCTCCCAAGTGTGATTGAAGAAGTGACTGCATGCCAAATGGGCCAGCTTCTTACTGTGCTGGCTAATGTTGGGAGATATATTAAATTATTATTATCTGTTGCCATCATTAGTTCTCAGGAAGTAGAAAGGACCTTGGGGATTATTCATGGCACTGTTTCAATAACTCTCCTGTAACTTGGCTGATGTATGGTCATTAAAATTTTTATAGGGAGTGATTAAAGTAGAAGTGGATTTTTTTAATAGATATGGGACTTATAAAATGCTGTTTTTTCTTAAAAGATACCTGGAAAATCTTTTCAAAATAATAATTTGACCCACAGGACCTAAAAACACTGCCAAAGCTCCATCTATGAATCCAACAAAAAGGAGGACAAAGAGAGAAGGCCCAGGTGTGGGGAATCACGAGCTCGGTGAGATGAAATCCTTCCCTCCATGGCTCCATACCTGGGGCAGGTAAGCCAGGGCCACGTCAGGAAACAGAAGCACCCAAAGAAATCAAAATATGCAGAATAGTTCTGGCACCAAGTCTAATAAATATGCAAACCAACACTGGAAACTGGGTTGAGAAATGTCCACCTACTTATTAATAGTTAAGTTTTCAGAATTTGGGAAGGGGTTTTAATTAGCTGAGCTTAGACACAGTAGAAACAGGTCTGGGGCAGAGACAGTAAATTGCCAGTATTTGGTTGGCTTTGGAAAAACTATTTGACCTTGACTGAGTCACTGAGTATTTCTGGGCATGGCTAGTGACACAGAGAGAGGCAGGACATCGTGCGGCAGGCGCTCCAGCCTCAGACCCTAACTATCTGTGGCATTCTGGCCCAGGGCCCATCAACACTTATAAACTTGGCAAGTTACTTAATGTCTTGGTGTTTCTTTTTCCTCATTTACAAAATGAAAGCAATAACAATTACTGTTTCATTATTTTCAGGACTGAATAAATTAAAATATTTAATATTAGAAAATGCACTGTAATATAGTAAATGCTCAACAGAAATGCCCCATTAGTATTGCTGTTAATTGTTACAGACACAATTATTTGCATAAAAAGGACAGTGGCTATGTGGTCTCTGACATCTTATAATGAGCCATCCACAAATATTGCATAGCAAATTTTCTAGAAATGTCATGTTATAAGAAAAATGGGGCACACTATTCTTCATGGTAGCATAACAATGCACCAAACACCAGCATCACTCTCTTTGATGCAAACCGATACTCCATTCCAACATGGAATCTCAAGATCTGTTCTGAGATTTGCATGATGCTCTTTTGTATCCATTAAAGGAGCAATGGTTCTTTCCCTGGATCACCACCTAAAACCACAACAGATTATTGGATTTTTGATATGTTTATATAGTCTCATCAATTGTATGTGCCTTTTGACTGTGCCATAACACAAAGTTCAGTCTAAAAAATTTAGGCTTATTAGAAAACTAACAATAAGCTAACCATTCCCATGGATGAAATAATTAAATTTTGCATTGATTGGAATATACAAGGTTTTTGCATTTTTTTGCCCCAAAAGTCTGAAACTATTTTGCTATACATACTTTTTTTTAAATTTTGGAATCATTAATCTACAATTACATGTGTAACATTACAGTTACTAAACTCCACACTTCATCAGGTCCCCCCCACCAACCCCATTACAGTCACTGTCCATCAGCGTAGTGAGATGCTATAGAATCACTACTTGTCTTCTCTGAGTTGTACTGCCCTCCCCATACCCCCAACATTATGTCTGCTAATCGTAAAGCCCCTTTTCCCCCTTGTCCCTCCCTTTCCACCCATCCTCCCCAGTCCCTTTCCCTTTGGTAACTGTTAGTCCATTCTTGGGTTCTGTGAGTCTGCTGCTGTTTTGTTCCTTCAGTTTTTCTTTGCTCTTATGCTCCATATATGAGTGAAATCATTTGATACTTGTCTTTTTCTTCTTGGCTTATTTCACAGAGCATAATACCCTCTAGCTCCGTCCATGTTCTTGCAAATGGTAGGATTTGTTTTCTTCTTACGGCTGAATAATATTCTATTGTGTATATGTACCACCTCTTCTTTATCCATTCACATACTGATGGACATTTAGGTTGCTTCCATTTCTTGGTTATCGTAAATAGTGTTGCAATAAACATAGGGGTGCATCTGTCTTTTTCAAACTGGGCTGCTGCATTCTTAGGGTAAATTCCTAGGAGTGGAATTCCTGGATCAAATGGTATTTCTATTTTGAGTTTTTTGAGGAAGAACCTCCATACTGCTTTCCACAATGGTTGAACTAACTTGCAGTCCCAACAGCAGTGTAGGAGGGTTCCCCTTTCTCCACATCCTCACCAACATTTGTTGTTGTTTGTGTTTTGGATGTTGGCCATCCTGACTGGTATGAGGTGATATCTCATTGGGGTTTTAATTTGCATTTCTCTGATGATTAGCAATGTGGAGCATCTTTTCATGTGCCTGTTGGCCATCTGAATTTCTTCTTTGGAGAAGTGTCCATTCATATCCTCTGCCCATTTCTTAATTGGATTATTTGCTTTTTGTTTCTTGAGGTGCATGAGTTCTTTACATATTTTGGATGTCAACCCCTTATCGGATATGTCATTTATGAATATATTCACCCATACTGTAGGATGTCTTTTTGTTCTACTGATGGTGTCCCTTGCTGTTAACAGAAGCTTTTCAGCTTGATATAGTCCCACTTGTTCATTTTTGCTTTTGTTTCCCTTGCCCGGGAGATATGTTCATGAAGAAGTCGCTCATGTTTATGTCCAAGAGATTTTTGCCTATTTTTTTCTAAGAGTTTATGGTTTCATGACTTACATTCAGGACTTTGATCCATTTTGAGTTTACTTTTGTGTATGGGGTTAGACAGTAGTCCAGTGTCATTCTCCTACATGTAGCTGTCCAGTTTTGCCAACACCAGCTGCTGAAGAGGTTGTCATTTCCCCATTGTATTTCCAAGGCTCCTTTATCATATATTAATTGACCATATATGTTTGGGTTAATGTCTGGACTCCCTATTCTGTTCTACTGGTCTGTGGGTCTGTTTTTGTGCAAATACCAAATTGCCTTGATTACTGTAGCTTTGTAGTAGAGCTTGGAGTCTGGGAGCGTAATTCCCCCTGTTTTATTCCTCCTTCTCAGGATTGCTTTGGCTATGCGGGGTCTTTGTGGTTCCATATGAATTTTAGAATTATTTGTTGCAGTTCATTGAAGAATGCTGTTGGTATTTTGATAGGAATTGCATTGAATCTGTAGATTGCTTTAGGTAGTATAGCCATTTTGACAATATTTATTCTACCTAGCCAAAAGCATGGGATGAATTTCCATTTGTTAGTGTCCTCTTTAATTTCTCTTAGGAGTGTCTTGTAGTTTTCAGAGTACAGGTCTTTCACTTCCTTCGTTAGGTTTATTCCTAGGTATTTTATTCTTTTTGATGCAATTGTGAACGGAATTGTTTTTCTGATTTCTCTTTCTGTTAGTTCATTGTTAGTGTATAGGAAAGCAACAGATTTCTGTGTGTTAATTTTGTATCCTGCAACTTTGCTGAATTCAGATATTAGTTCTAGTGGTTTTGGAGTGGAGTCTTTAGGGTATTTTATGTACAATATCATGTCATCTGCAAATAGTGACAATTTGACTTCTTCTTTACCAATCTGGATGCCTTGTATTTCTTTGTTTTGTCTGATTGCCATGGCTAGGACCTCCAGTACTATGTTGAATAACAGTGGGGAGAGTGGGCATCCCTGTCTTGTTCCCAATCTTAGATGAAAAGCTTTCAGCTTCTCATTGTTAAGTGGTATATACTTCTTATCAATTTAAAGGACACATGGGGTCCCCATTCCTCACAACTAATAGGTTAGTAGCAAAACACAATATTTTCTATAATTTCACCATTGATAAAGTTCATTCTCCACAGATGCACTCTTTGAAAAAATCACATCCTCAGTGCAGCTGCACCCAGTCAGAACTGCACCCTTTAATCTCCCCCAAGAATACCCATCTCTTCTGGAATTGTAGACATAGGTTTCTTCTCTCATGGTGTTGCCATTAATAAAATACTTAATTATGAACTCATAAAAATTAATATTGCAAAGTGCAGCAGAACAACCAACTAGATATCTAAAGCTGGTGGGGTTTACACACAGTATTAAGTGGAGAGCATGTTTTAATGGATTCCCACCACTGTGCCATCTCAAGAGGACTGTGTGCATTAGTCATGTAAAAGCACATTCTGCATGCTCCACAGATGAAGCTGAGAACAATCACTTAGACATGAGGGCACAGTGAGCTTTCAGATAAAGTAGGCTTATCAAGCTAAAGGACTGGCTTCTAAATGATCTCCTTGGGATATATTTAATCCAAAAGTAAAAATAATAGCCAAGTGCCAGAAAACTAGAAACAATAAGAAAATTTTAAACACAAAAACAAGAGGTCAAAGTAGAGTAACAGGCAGCATTAAGGATCGCCCAGTTTATAAGTTATTGCATGTTTGTGCTCGAGCAGCCAGATGCAATGTGGAATTTTCATGGGTGCCAGCCTTCTCTGAGCTCAGGAAAACCTGCTGCACCCAAATCAAAGATAACAAAATATCTTTTCATCTAAAAATAAAACTAACACACGATCAGACAAGTTATGATGTGTGTGTTTCCCTTAATTTCATCTGTAGCAGAGTCTTCTTAATGCGTATCAGTCTTTCAAATATACCTTTTCTGTATGATCTTTTCCTTTCAAAACACACTTTCCTTAACAAGCCGTTTCATTCCTTTCTATCCTTCCTTGTTTTGCTCTTCGCTCCTTTGAATAGTTTCCATTTTGTGAAACTATGTGCAGATTTCTTGGCATGTGGTGTCCCCTCACGAGGACTGTGATCCCTCACTAATATTACTCTCCTAAACTCAGTACAGTATCAACATGATGCAATGTGAGAAATATCTTGGGTTATATAAAAAATAAAAATGGCTGGACATGACACCAATGTGTAGACATTGGAGAAACTTATCGACTAGCCACACAGAAGCATGCCTCTGAGTTCTTCTCAAGTTAGATCACATTACTGCCCAAAAAACAGCTGCTTGCTGACAAAATATTTTTTAATCATGAAAAAAAATGTATGCATTTTACCTCCTATTGTATGGATGATCTACTGAATTTTCATGATATTTTGGGGCAATGGATAGGGGTTTGGTCTACATGTACTATGTTGTAATTTCACTATAAAATCATAGGAAAAGGGCTTCTGGCATTTTCTTGCCGAATGTCAGGTTTTCAGAAATAAATGTAGGCTCTGTATAATAGCATTATCATCATTATTATTCATCTTGGCCCAGACCCAAAAGCAACAGCATACTTCTCCCCAGGTGGCCCTTCTTGGCAGGGTGGTTCCAGCTTCTCCTCGCATTGAGGAAGTGAGCACTTCCAGTGTCTCAGCTTAAACTAAGGGTCTCAGACCCAGCACCTCCCGTCCCGCCCCTGCCCCATTGGAGTTGGGTCCAAGTTTTAAATTTGATTCTTCGGATCAGGTATCTTAAATGTCCTTCTGTTACCAAGACGTCCCCACAAGGCAGTACCAGCTTCCTGTGTCTCTGACTTCCCAGATTTCAGAAGACGCTTCAGGGTGTGCATGGCAGGGAGTGACTGCTGCAGGTATTCCTTCCAGAACACTCCTCTGCCTATTGCTGGGAACGAGAATCTCTCCCAGTTGAGTTTTTAAATCAATATAGTTGTTTTATTACCTTCATTTCCATTTCACTCTGTTACAGTTCTCAACACACTGCCTCCAACAAAAGCATCCACTTGGTCTCCTCTGTGAGACGCAAAGCGGTCAGTGCACATTTCCAGCGTGCTGGAGTAGAGCTGGACCACACCAGCTGGGCATCCTCATTCACCAGCATGGACCACCAGGACTGGCAGTGCAGGTCTCGCCACGCCTCACCCCTGCTCAGGTTATTCCACTTCTTCTTGGAGACTTCTTCTCTGGCTTGGGTACCTTCTCCCTCAGCACTCCCCAATTCCAGTAGTGCAGCTCCCCTCCCCCCAGCAGTCATCATTGCTAGTCTAAAACTTATTTTTAATAACTCATCAGATACATGGTCATTGTCCAAAATCATTGGGTCATGTTTCTTTCACAAGAATAAGTGATAAAATTCAGTAAGTGTACGCTAAGCACCCATGCAACATCCAGTGCTCTGTTAAATGCTCTGATCTCTAGATAATAATTTCGGGGCAAGTTTTGCCTTTGAAGCACTATCATATTTAAGGAAATATTCTAATGCATCATTTAGGTTCAGTCCTTCACATAACAAAACAACGCATTTGAAATCTGTGATTTTCTGAGATGGCTATCCAGATGATTGAGATAACATATGGGTACAAGTCTCACTTTTAAAATAAACTTCCTTTTATCAGGTATCTTTAGTGAACTTTACTTGAGGAATGTATTCTCTGTTTTTTTCCTTCTGTTCTTTTGTCCTGTTGCTCACAAAACACATTATTTGAGGCCACTTTTTAGAATTTCTGTACATAGCGTTCTGTGTTATCATGGCTGTTAGCGTCAAATTAGCAGTGAATACATAATATAGATTCAACTTTGTTATGTTCCTTAGTCTCTGCCAGTGAGCATAAAGACAGAAACATTACTAACCAAAGTGAGTCAGCAAGCGATGGCAGGGCTCTAGGATCATGCAGAGGGGTCTGGCTGGCCTGCCTACTGAGAACACTGCCTGTTTCCTCCTACACCTTCCTTCGACTCCACTGCTCATCCACCCCAGTATACAACATAAAGTCATTTTTCCATTCTTAGAAAAAGTCTTGAGTTCACTTCGCCCACCAGCTCTGACCCCGTTTCTTGGCTCTGCTCTGCAGAAAGCTCTGAGCAGCCTGTACCAGCTGCTTGTGATTTATCTGCTTTTGTCTGCTGCTAAGCCCACTCCAATCTGCCTTCCCATAGTGTCACCACATTGAGGCAGAGCCCTTCGGGTCAGCATGATGCCCTATGACTGTGCCAGCGGCAAACCTTCATACCTCTGCCCATCCCCCAGCCTGTGCACAGGTAACCGTCACCTCCTCAGGGCACGTTCCTCAGTCATGGTCCAAGACGCCCAGCAGGGCACCCTGCGCTCATTCAGGAACAGAGACTGCTCCACACCCAAGCCCCCTGCCTATGGTGCTGCTACGCCAAGTGCCCAGCCCTCCACTCTTCCCTCCTGGTAGACAGTCATTCAGTCCCCAGGCTGTGATGTCACCTCGTCCAGAGCAAGCAGAGCTGTCAGGTGTCGGAGAAGCTGATTAAGACAACAGACCACAGTGGGGGGACAGTGTAGCCTGTATGCAGTTGCTGGGCAGTATCAGCAAGAGGCTAAACCACAGAAGTCCTGCTCCCCTCCCCACTCCATTTTCGCACAGAGTAGTTCAGAGTGAGGTCAGATGTGTCCGTGCAGAAGGAGCCAGTAGGGCCCTACAGTTTTAGGAGACAGGCTGAGGGAGGTGAGAGGTTCCTCACTTGACTAGAATAGATACAGGGAACTCATCATGACAAGAGTGGGCACCTCCCCGAACCCACCACACCAAACCTGGTGCCCCCCATCCCAACCATTTCAGTGGTTAGAAACTCCTTTTCAACTGTTTGAGTCAAAAATTTGGGTGACATTCACACATTCCTTGCTTCTCCCACCCTGTCTACTGAAAGATTCTATTTTCCCTACATCCAAATTACTTTCCTGATCTCTCCAAACCCTGATGGAAGCCAGCCTCACTCTAGCCTGGAATCCACGGCTGTCTTTTCCCCATGCTTGTGTCCCTTCTCTAGCTCCATCAGACCTGCACCCAGTACTGCAATCAGATATCCTGCAAAATCACCTCTGGCCTGAAATCTCCAGTGACTCTCCATCGGGTCAGACGCACGCGTTCTTTAAGGCTCTGCCTACTTGACTGACTCTGGTTTCTGTACATATTTCAGATTGCAACAACTCAGCGAGAATCCCACACCCCATTTTAGACAGCCCCCTTTTACATGCTGACAGATAACAGACCATCTTTTTAACCTTGCAATTAAAAACGATGATTAGCCACTGCTTTATTTGTCCCACACTTATTCTGAGTGGCCCAATGTTATGCTGGAAGGATATGCCACACTTATCCCTTCTTCCAGGGCCCGACAATCAAGGTAGATGAAAATCACCAATGCGTAATAGAAATGCAGTAAAATAAACGATGAAATAAGGCCATGGGTGGTGACTGTGGCCTCTCGTCCTCTGAGAGTTTGTACAGCTGGGAACATGGAAGAGCAGATGAGATTCCAGACAGAGGGACCTAATCAGCAACATCACAGATGTTAACAGGACTGGCATATGAGGAATCGACCCACAGTGGTCTGGCTTACCAAGACCGACCTCTGTCTCTTCACCTCTCACATCAGTAAATTAATGTCTCCCTGCTATGCCACATGTGCTACCAGCTTCCATCTGCACATCAGCAAGCCAGCACCGCTTCTTATCTTCCACAAATGTTTCCTAGTTTGATCCAAATGTTGGATATAAATAATGATAAACTACTAGGCATTGCCTCAGTTCTATAAAATCATAATAAAAATCACCAATTCAAGTTGAAAAATAAATTCAACGTGATGTCCAAGGACACTGTTCAAAAAGCCATCATAACAACAGAATCATGCAAAACTTCACTGTAAAATTTAATAAATTAATTGATATGTTTAGAGATCCCTGGCTGGCATGGACAGCTTTTGTGACTGGGCAATCATTGGATTTCTTTTGCTGTCTGCTTCCCAAAGCATCATAGGGGTCATAAGCATTCCACAGCCATACTGTGTCTAGGGGCTTTCTACACATCGCACATGCATCCTAATTTTTCTCCCTTCCTTTTGAATAGCATGCTGCCATGGCTAACCGGCTCATCAAGGTTAACCATTCTTCTTGCCACCTTTAAAAATTACATTCTCAGAGGAACTGCACAACCAAGTCAGATACTGTGAGCACATTTAATTAACTAAATGTCAGAGACCATAGTTGTTACAAATGACATAAAGGGGAAAAACAGGACAGGGTTTAACCTTGAGATACTGTTGTTGCTAAGGGTTTTTAAAAGGACTGTTCACTCGGGCATCATACTTGTGGTCTCACGAGCAGTTAAGAAACTCATGAATATTTCTATAAATAAGTAACTTCAATTCTCCTGTAATTATCTTATGCTGAGAAAATATGAAAGGCAAAATACAACTGAAAAGGAGACATTTATTCTATTTTTCAGCCTCTGTTTTTCTCTCAATGTAAAGTTGTATTTTCGGCTTATCTTCTCTTCATAAAAATTGTCAGGTCAATCAGCTGCTACCTAACCAACAGTCTCATATTGAGACCTTACATATAGGATGGCCTCCCTTAAAATATTCACAAACCCCCTCAGCTCCCTAACCCAACATGGCTGGTTACTACGTGAGCTGGGATAGAAGGAATTTCACTACCTGCTCACTGGCCAAGCCCACCTTGACCTTGGCACTAAATATTACCTCCATTTGTCCCTGGCTTGCTCCTTTTCTCTCTTGGCCCCTCCTCTTGTTTCTGAGCTGTCAACTTGTTCCAGGAAATACGATTCATGTGATAAAGCACATGCCTCATGTTCATCTAACCACCCAAGCTCCACACAAGAATATCAGGTGGAACACCTCCAATCCTGGCTCCAACTCTGATGCCATGAATTATGGCAGTCCCAGAAGACCTCCTCCTGGCTTTCCAAAATCATGACCTCTTCTTGACCTCTGGAGTCCTCTCCTGCCTTCAACTCTGGAGAAAAATGTAGCCACAGCAGGACCAGTGATTTATGGCATAAATAATTTCACACAATTCTATCTGAATTCCTTTCTTTATAAGAAGTTAAGTATCATAAATTCAACTCTATCCACATCACTTGCTTGTTACTCTATCATTTCAATTGATTCCTACTAGAATAATATTTTAAAAACTCCTTTATCAACTGAGGCCATTTGGTGAATTTAAAAAAGAAGTCTTACCACCTGATAGCATAAATATTTTTCCCCATAAATTAGGGATATCATTTTCCCCATACTCTCTTCAAAAAAATGTGTGAACGCTTTATAGCTATGTTAAAAGGCACTTGGATTTCTCAGGAAAAGTATTATTATTTACTTTTTTCTAGTCTAATAATGTCTTAAAATTGTCAGCAGCTTGTAAGAACAGCTTAGAAGAGGCACTTAAGCATGTCAACAAGCAGAGTACATTTACACCCATTTAAAAACAATTCCAAGATATTAGCTAGTGAAACAAAAGCAGCATCAGGATTAAAGAATTAATTAAACTTTACACACAGAACTACAAGTGGATGCAGAATTGTTGTAAGCATGAGAAAACAGTATCTTCAGGACTCGCTTGTCTCCAACAAAAAAGTGAATTAATTCCTTAGAGTGAGGTAGAAATAATAATCCAGGAATGAGATAGAACAAAGAAGAACCATGAGGTCTTAAAAAAGAGCAAGAGGCACATACATGTACATATAATTACTACACACAGTCAACCCTCAGAATAATCTGGCAAAATGGAGGCAATTTCGCTAGAAAAATGGGTACTTGACATTTCAGTAAGAAATGTTTTCATGTAATTGAGATGCATGTCAGCTAAATCCAGAAGCCCTTCAAAACACAGTGAAACCAAATCAAAACCAACAAAAAAGGCATCTTTTGCAGTTTCAATAAGTTTATGGAATAAAACCAAAAAACAGACCTCTTTTGAAACATGCAGTATGTTGGTATATGACCCTCTGCTTAAAAATAATCGTGGAATAGGGTACTGAACATTTGTTTCCGGTAGCTACTAGAATTTCCTGGAAGGTAGAGAGTTCTGGGATATACATATTACCTCTCACCTGTGGCTTGGAAAGTGTGACCTGATCAAGGATTTTATGGGCCAGCATCTTTCCTCCCTCTGAGGAGGTGCTCTGATTACTTTGCTGTGCATGTCTGTTAACTGGTATGTAATAAAAGCACTCCTCTCCTCATTTCCTCCCTGAAGACGCAATGTCAGCAGAGCTGACTCTGCAGACACAAGTTGGAATTTGGGTCAGCAAGTTGGAGGCTGAGACAGGACTTCACACTAGGTGAGAGTCTGTCCAGCTACTGCGATGGCCACTTACAAAGGCAAGAAAACAAACACCCCCTAGTTCTTGTGCCAGATCTGACCTACATTTATGGTTACTTAGTGTTACTTAGTGGATGTAATTTATGCAATAGAGAGTAATCAATTATTTGATGTTGCTACCTGACATAATATACTAAACATATTGGCAATGGAACGTCTCCTGAACATTTTACACTGGGCTTCATGCTAATAACATTGGCCACTGGGTCAGCTCACAGCCACGCCCATGGAGGTGTGTCCACTACAGCAAGAATGTGGATGTCATACAGTCTGTTCTTTGAGGCCCACACAGGAGTCCTGAGCAGTTGATGACTGCATTCTTACAACTCTTAAATTTATTTGAACTACTTTGAAACCTTTATTCAAAGTGTGTCACGACTTGCTATGGTTTTCTTCTGGACCTGAGAGCCTTTTACATATTAATTTTCCCTCTGTTCTTTTCTCATCTTCCCATGACAATTACATTACCACCCCTCTGTATGAAGGCACTTATTATAGTGAATCAAAGTTAGACCATTGTTACAGTAATGCATCACCTTTAAATAGCAGAGCAAAAGGCATGTGTCATACATTTACAATAGCAAGAAAAGAAAAACTCAACATGATATGCAATATATAATTAATACATAATACATGATAGCTGAAGTCTCTCGGATTCTAATCAGATGTTAATGTGTGACAGAAGACAGGTCTACTGTCTTCTGCCTCGGCCATGAGGTTTGGATAACCACCAGGGCATCACCTAAGCCCACTCCCACATGACTAATTCCATATATTAACTCACCAGAAAACAGAAGCAGCATTGGGATTTTGACCACCATTGACGTTCAGACTCTCAATGCAAGTTCTCAACAAGCATAGCTTGTGGTAAAGGACAGCACACAGCAACTGCTGTTAAATAGAACAGTGAGCGGCTTGGATGCAACCCCAGCACAGTAGATCTCGGGTGAGGGTGAGTCCATGAACAATACATAGCAGAGCAGAGGTGAGTCCATCCTCCCGTGGTCAGGGTGAGTGTCAGAGGAAATGGGTAAATGTGAGTTTACTTTTCTTATTGTTGTTATATGTTTTTTTTTTTAACATGTTAGGGTTTAGGTTTCTCTTTGATTGAGTAAGGACAGAGGAAAGAGCCATTTTCCTCCTCACATGACAGGTGAGAAGACTGCCACAGTGAGGAGAGAAATGCAATCTTGGATCTAGGTGGTAATGACGTGGCAGGAGCCTTCTCTGGTGTCCTGTCTCAGCACCCATCATAGAATCTGAATTAGCAACTCCAGGCTTTCCCTGCAGAAGGCTGTAAACAGCCAGGAGGCGCCACACGTGCACCCAAGTGTACATATGGGGATTGGTTCTGAACACATTTCCAGCAAATGACAGGAGTCTAGTCAAGTAGGAAGGGTGGTATTTGAGGTATTAATATAAATAAAACATATAACAACGGATTTGTACTATTGGCCGATGGGACACTTGTTTATATCCCAAATAGTCTTCACTTAATCTTTGATGTCAGCTTGAAGCTAAAGAAACATGAGACCTATAAGGAGTGGAAAGAAGTTCTAGAACATTCATGGCAGCTAGAGAACGTCCATGTTCTTCCCGCTTTTTAACATATAACACTCATGTCCCTACTCACTAAACTGGGCAAGTTCAGTGAGACAGTGTACAGGTTTGCCCTGCGGCAATGGTTTCTTCATTTGTTATTCTTGGCAATTGAAAGGACATTATAGGTATGGAAATACCACAAGGCAGTGTGCAGACTGTTAGCACCTCGCTGGGATTCATGGCTGTATGAAGTAAGTAAATAAATGTTTAATAAGAGACCCTTTCATGTTTAAAAAATAATGGATTACACTGAACTCTAAAGATCAACTTGAATTAGTTCAGCAAAAGCCATAATCATTAGTCACAAGAGAAATTAATTACCTATGTCTCTTTGGTTGCATAATAAACTCACAGTGTTCAGAGATTAGTTTCTTCTTAACTTGGAATCTGCTCATCCCTTAGCAATGTGAAAGCTCAGCTCCAAACAAGTTCTTTCTGGGATGTAGTACTGATTTAGAGGCCCCAAATCTCAAGATCAAGGTGACTGTCAGCAATTTGAGTTGGGGCTTGGGCAGAGGAGGTGGGAATCATCTTAACCACACTAGTGTTGGATGCTTATCCCCTGATGAATAACACTGAGCTGCTCCTGCATCCTGCTTTGCCACAGGCATGGGCATAGGCAAACCTAAGTGGATCTGAGCATAAGTAGTTGAGGACACCTACAAACACTGCTGCCTGGCCTCCAGCTCCCTGTACTCTATGTAGCCCAGAGAGTTTGGGAGGCATCCACAGAGATCAAGACCTGACCTGACTGGATCTCCTAAACTTGAGGGTTATAACTTTATGCTAATTTACCAAACATTAATCATCTACCATGCAGGTCTTTCTGTGGGATTCAGCTATCTGACATCTGTCACTTAAGAGATTTACCCTCTCACGGGGCCCTGAGCCCCCTGCTTAATCATTAACTCTGTGAAGTAAACGTTTACTGATGAACAAATGTGATGTATATGAAAGCAATTAAGGTATGGATTCCTCATGCCAAGAAAGTGACAGGACCGGAGAAAAAGCTTGTCTGCCCATTTCTAGGGTTAAAATCCTGAGAATAAGGACTGCCATATTCTATTTCATCTCCATTTTCTCTGCCTGATGCCTGCCTCTCTCCTGTCGAGTGCAGTTATTCGGGATTGGGGCACAAGGACTTGAGAGGAACTGCAGCTGGCGGAGCAGCAAGACCAGCTGCGCGGGCATCTTCTTCTCATTCCTTCTTCCAGCGTCCCTTACTGTCCTGCTCTTTTCAGAAGTGGCCATTTCACACATGCCTCTTTCATTTTTTATTTACACTTGCTGTTGGTTCTTTTATTGCCCATTGGCTCTCTGGAGGTTCCTGGTCTTCAGAAGGGAAGGCTGTCACACCTGGCATCAGTCACTGCTAGGATGGCCTTTATCAGCAGGCAGTGAGGGCAGCACTAATGCTTCTCAGGAAACTGTTACTTCCATTCCTCAGTCTATCCCAAGAGGAAAGAGAGCCTAACCGTACGTGTCTGTTACAGTGCTTCGCACACCGCATATTCCATACTACAAAGTGAGTGGGATGGGAACCTCATATCTGAAAAAGTAAATGGGGGAAACTATTTGAACTAAGATTCAAATTCATACTTGCAGGCCTACCTAATTTTTATAACACTAAGTCAAATATTATAATTTTTGTCACACACAAATAAAAAGGGTATCAATGCAGAAGGCATCAATTAGAAGACAAACATTACTTTCAATTTTCTGGAATTCCAAGTAAACTTGGGGGCCAGAAACGGAGGGTGGCACTTGATTTGGCCTCAAAAGGCTCGTGGCCGAAGTGTGATGTCAACTCCTTATAAAATCAGCTGTCTCCAGAGTCCCTGGGAAATTTCCAAATGGGTTTACCCCTCTAGGGAAGTCACTGGGGTTCTCTGCACAATTTACTTTCTGGAGAACTGTTTTCAAAGTACAATGTTCCAGTGTCTTAGCTTACACGGCTCTCAACTGCTGGCCTCAAGGCACATTGGCACTAGACTTTTCTTTCCCTTTCCATGCCCCCACCCCAGAGAAAGGTGCTACCATTTTACAGTCAAGACACTGGAGCCAGCAGCCAAATCAAGGTCCCTGGATATACCTATGTGTTCTCCTCATACACATATGAGGAACTGAGCATATCCATTTGAAGAGTCTACTATCTCACTCTTTCAGACCTTTCTCTATTTTCAAATTATTTGCTCCAAAAATATAATTGAAGAGAAATCAGGAATCAATGTTATTATCTGTGCTTCAAGAGTGAAAACAGAAGTATAATATTGTGTCTTGTTTCTAAACCAAGCATTAGGGTGCAACTTGCCAAGAAGAATAAAATTGAGTAGGTGGGCTGGAGAAATACAAGAAATAAATAAATAAAATGTGCTGCATATGGCTGTGGCAGCCCATGCCAGTAACTGACTCACCCCAGTTCTCATTATGTGTTGAAGTGCTTCTCTTTGCAAGCTGCTTAATGAGTATATAAACCCTCAACTACGCCAGCCCTGGAGCGGCAATAAAGGGGCCATGGACAGGATAACCTGTGGACAAAGGCTCTGGTTTTCACTTAACACAAAAAAATCATTTGCTGAGGTACACTGATCTCTCTACTTAGTTTATAATTAGAATTGCACTTATATTTCCACCTTACTAAGTGTTTTTGAAAGGCTTTCAAATTTAGGTTATGGGTTTTATTAGGGGCATATTATTAAATGTGAACTGCTGCCACACAGCCTCAATGTAAGTAGCCACCAGGGGCCATGGCCTCTCTCTGCCTCGCAGGGCCTTCTGCTGCCAATGCAACCTGGAAGAGTGTTTGAAGAGATGCAAATCTGCTGCACAGTAACACTTCATTTCTCTGTAATTAAAAATAAGGCTAATTACAACTATTTATTTTGTAGACCACAGCCATGAACCCTAAGTGGGTCCCCAAACTCTGGGTAGTTATTTCACGCCATACCTTGCCTCCAAACCACCACCTTCCCCACACCACCCTCTCTCTTAGCTGATGTCTTTGCCTCCTGCTTCCACTTGGAGCAATCCAATGAGATGTCATCCAAACAACCAAGGGCACATCACTCTGCTGTCCTCATATGCCACATTCTGCCATCCCACCACTGGAGGTGGCCCTGCTTCTGTAAAGCGGACCCATCATTGTGCACCAGACCACACCCCTTCTTGCCTGCTGGAGGATATTACCCAGAAATTATGACACATCAACCCTTCTATTTTTTATTTATGTGTTTTTCATGTTTCTGGTTTATTCCATCAACTTTCAAAATATCACTATTCCTCCCTTCTTTAAAAAAAAAATACTGATCCTATTTCCACACTCCCTTGCTCTTTATTGGCACTGACTTACACAGGCTGCCGTCCCTACTTTTCTCGACACCCTCTGCCCTGCTGTCTTCCAAATCCACTTCACTCCATATTGCTCCCCTCCCCCAACCCCCGGACCCTGATATGGAATTCAACAACAGCCTTTACAATGGATGGCACCTGCTCCACCTTCAGCTCACTTACCAGGAAAATTTGAAGTACATGGTCATTTTCTCTTCCTTAAGTTACTGTGCTTACTGCTACTTACTTAGCTTCCAGGTCACCACCACTTCTCAGCTTTTCTCAGTGGCTGCTTTGTATGCAGGCAGGGGGCTGTCGGGACTGCATCTCCTGAAATCCTCCTTGCCCAGTTTTGACCGCTGGGCCACCGGAGATATTCTGTGCCAGAAGTGGAAGGAGGCAAGGACATAGCAGCTCCCTAAATGCTACCTGGTAGTTAATGGACTGATTCTAATAAAAGAGCTACCTCGTTTTTTAAATGCATATAGCTAACATTTCTCAAGACTCCCAAGCAGGGGCACAGATTGACTTTGGCAGTCTTCAAAATATTCCTTTAATCTTAGTACTACTTGTATCTCTTGCTCACAGTTCTAAAACCCACAGCACATGTTCCATTTTTTTATGATCCCCAAGAACAGAACAACACTTAAATAGTCTCTATTATATTTTGAACAGTATAGTAATTTTTTTTATCTTGAAAACTTTAAGGAAAATGATCATTTTGAAAGCAGTTAAAGACTATCAAATGGCAACTTATATTGAAAGAACACCTGAAAAGATGCTCATGGTGTACAGTGCTCAGGTGTGAAATGACCAAACTCACAAAAGGACACATAAACAAAAAATATAATTTACTGTAATGTAGAAAGAATATCTGCACAGGCATGCCCCAAGCTGACAGCAGTAGTTATTTCTTGGTAAGGTGGAAAGTGATCAGAAGGCCTTCCAAACATTTATGTGCTATTTGTGTTTTTTAAAAAAAAGGTGTAGGAGATTTCTGGGAAGATGGCGGCGTGAGCAGGGCGGTGGAAATCTCCTCCCAAAACCACATATATTTATGAAAATACAACAAATACAACTATTCCTAAAAGAGAGACCAGAAGATACAGTACAACAGCCAGGCTAGAGCTACACCTGCGAGGACTCAACCCCTCACAAAGTGGGTAAGATACAAAGCCACAACCCGGCAGGACCTGAGCACTCCCCCACCCCAGTGCACTGGCAGGAGGAAAAGATTCAGAGCAGGGAGGGAGTGGAAGCAAAGGCCCACCAAATAACCAGCCCTGGTGATCTGCGCCAGGAGCACTGACACACATTGCACAGTGTATCGGAGATTAGAAAAATAGAAGGGCAGGATCTGAGAAGGACAATGCAACCAGGTCCGCTCAGCCAGCTCCCTGGGAAACAGAAAAGTGAGCGCTTTTTTAAAAGTCTTAAAGAGACAAGGGCCGAACAGCGGAACAAAATTGTCCCAGCGCACTCAGCCCAGCAGGCTGGGAATCCTGTGGAATTTCGGACCCCCTGGCCGGCGGCCGGGCAAAGGAGCCACACAGAGGCTTCCCACAGAGAACAGCAGCATCCCATTCGTTTCTCCCCTGCAGCGGGGGCCACAAAGGGTCTGGCAGAACAGAACAGTGGAGCCATAGCACCACCTACAGCATCCTCACAGAATCTACTCCCGGCGGGCGTTTCTGTTTTTGTTTTTTCTTTTTTTTCTTTTTAAAAGCCTTAAGGAGCCCAGCTGACACATGTGGCACCTACCAGCAACCACTTCTATCACCATGAAAAGACAGAAGAATATGGTACAAACAAAGCTTAGCCAGACACTCCAGAGAGGGAGCCTGATGGGATGGACATGCACAATCTTCCTGAAAAAGAATTCAGAATAAAAGTCATAACCATACTGATGGATCTACAGAGAAATATGCAAGATCTAAGGGAGGAAGTGAGGGAAGTGAGGAAAGACAATGCAGAAATGAGACAAGTGATCGACGGGCTTAGCAGCAGACTGAACAAGATGCAAAAGGCTGTTAATGGAATAGAAATCAGAGAACAGGAATACAGAGAAGCTGAGGCAGAGAGAGATAAAAGGATCTCTAGGAATGAAAGAATATTAAGAGAACAGTGTGACCAATCCAAACGGAACAATATTCATATTATAGGAGTAACAGAAAAAGGAGAGAGAGAAAAAGGGATAGAAAGTGTCTTTGAAAAATACTTGGTGAAAACTTCCCCATACTGGGGAAGGAAATAGTCTCGCAGTCCATGGAAGCCCACAAATCTCCGAACGCAAGGGACCCAAGGAAGACAACACCAAGACACATAAAAATTAAAATGGCAAAGATGAAAGATAAGGACAGAGTATTAAAGGCAGCTAGAGAGAGAAAAAAGATCACCTACAAAGGAAAACCCATCAGACTATCATCAGACTTCTCAACAGAAACCTTACAGGCCATAAGAGAATGGCATGATATGTTTAACGTAATGGAACAGAAAGGACTTGAACAAAGAATATTGTACCCAGCACGATTATCATTTAAATTTGAGAGAGGGATTAAACAATTCCCAGACAAGCAAAAGCTGAGGGAATTTGCCTCCCATAAACCACCTCCACAGGATACCTTAAACAGACTGCTCTAGATGGAAGCACTCATAAGGCTAAAAAGAGTTCACCAGAGAAAATAAAATGATAGCAAAGAAAGCAGACCATTCAAATACTAACTAAAGTCAAAGAATAAAACACCTAGCATATAAAGAATGGAGGAGGAAGAATAACAAGGGACAGAAATAAAGAATCATCACACTGTGTATATAATAACTTAACAAGAAAGTTAAGTTACACTGTTAGATAGTAAAGGAGCTACCCCTGAACCTTTGGTAACCACGAATCT
Organism: Smutsia gigantea; assembly: GCA_032199065.1. Classification (NCBI taxonomy): domain Eukaryota; kingdom Metazoa; phylum Chordata; class Mammalia; order Pholidota; family Manidae; genus Smutsia; species Smutsia gigantea. The sequence continues at coordinate 27,591 of JAVSCE010021174.1, forward strand.
AAAGCCAGCAATGGCAATAAGTACATATCTATCGATAATCACCCTAAATGTAAATGGCCTGAATGCACCAATAAAAAGACACAGACTAATAGAATGGATAAAAAAGCAAAACCCATCTATATGCTGCTTACAAGAGACTCACCTCAAACCCAAAGATATACACAGACTAAAGGTGAAGGGATGGAAAAAGATATTTCATGCAAACGAAAAGGAGAAAAAAGCAGGTGTTGCAGTACTTGTATCTGACAAAATAGACAACAAAATGAAGAAAGTAGCAAGAGATAATGAAGGACATTGCATAATGATAAAGGGGTCAGTCCAACAAGAGGATATAACCATTATAAATATATACGCACTCAACAAAGGAGCGCTCACATATGTGAAACAAATACTAACAGAATTAAAGGAGGAAATAGAAAGCAATGCATTCACCTTAGGAGACTTCAACATACCACTCACTCCAAAAGACAGATCAACTAGAGAAAAAATAAGTAAAGACACAGAAGCCCTGAATAACGCACGAGAACAGATGGACCTAACAGACATCTACAGAACTCTACACCCAAAAGTAACAGGATACACATTCTTCTCAGTGCACATGGAACATTTTCCAGAATAGACCACATACTAAGCCACAAAAAGAACCTCAGTAAAGTCAAAAATATTGAAATTCTACCAACCAACTTCTCAGATCACAAAGGTATAAAACTAGAAATAAACTGTAGAAACAAAAAAAAAAGGCTCACAAATACAGGGAGACTTAACAGCATTCTCCTAAATAATCAATGGGTCAACGACCAAATTAAAACAGAGATCAAACAATATATGGAGACTAATGACAAAATTAACACAAAGCCACAACTTCTGTGGGACGCAGCAAAGGCAGTTCTAACAAGAAAGTATATTGCAATCCAGGCATATTTAAAGAAGGAAGAACATTCCCAAATGAATAGTCTAAAGACACAATTACTGACATTGGAAAAAGAACAAATGAGGCCCAAAGTCACCAGAAGGAGGGACATAATAAAGATTAGAGAAGAAATAAATAAAATTGAGTAGAATAAAACCATAGAAAAAAATCAATGAAACCAAGACTTCGTTATTTGAAAAATAAACAACATAGATAAACACCTAGCCAGACTTATTAAGAGAAAAAGAGAATCTACACAAACAGAATCAGAAATGAGAAAGGAAAAATCATGATGGACCCCACAGAAATACAAAGAATTATAAGAGAAAACTATGAGAATCTATATGCTGACAAGCTGGAAAACACAGAAGAAATGGACAACTTCTTAGAAAAATACAACCTTCCAAGACTGACCAAGCAAGAAACACAAAAACTAAACAGACCAATCACCAGCAACGAAATTGATTTGGTAATCAAAAAACTACCCAAGAACAAAACCCCCAGACCAGATGGATTAACCTCTGAATTCTACCAGACATATAGAGAAGAAATAACACCCATTCTCCTTAAAGTTTTCCAAAAAAATAGAAGAAGAGGGAATACTTCCAAACTCATTCTATGAAGCCAGCATCACTCTAATACCAACACCGGGCAAAGACCTCAACAAAAAGGAAAATTACAGACCAACATCCCTGATGAATGTAGATGCAAAAATACTCAACAAAATATTAGCAAATCGAATTCAAAAATACATCAAGAGGATCATCCATCATGATCAAGTGGGATTCATCCCAGGGATGGAAGGATGGTACAACATTCAAAAATCCATCAACATCATCCACCACATCAACAAAAAGAACAAAAACCAAATGATCATCTCCATAGATGCTGAAAAACCATTTGACAAAATTCAACATCCATTCATGATAAAAACTCTCAACAAAATGGGTGTACAGGGCAAGTACCTCAACATCATAAAGGCTATATATGACAAACCCACAGCTAACATCATACTTAACAGCAAGAAGCTGAAAGCTTTTCATCTAAGATTGGGAACAAGACAAGGATGCCCACTCTCTCCACTGTTATTCAACATAGTACTGGAGGTCCTAGACACGGCAATCAGACAAAACAAAGAAATACAAGGCTTCCAGATTGGTAAAGAAGAAGTCAAATTGTCACTATTTACAGATGACATGATATTGTTTATAAAAAACCCTAAAGACTCAACTCCAAAACTACTAGAACTAATATCTAAATTCAGCAAAGTTGCAGGATACAAAATTAACGCACAGAAATCTGTTCCTTTCCTATATACTAACGATGAGCTAACAGAAAGAGAAATCAGGAAAACAATTCCATTCACAATTGCATCAAAAAGAATTAAATACCTAGGAATAAACCTAACGAAGGAAGTGAAAGACCTGTATTCTGAAAACTATAAGACACTCCTAAGAGAAATTAAAGAGGACACTAACAAATGGATTTTCATCCCATGCTCTTGGCTAGGAAGAATAAATATTGTCAAAATGGCTATACTACCTAAAGCAATCTACAGATTCAATGCAATCCTTATCAAAATACCAACAGCCTTCTTCAATGAACTGGAACAAATAATTCTAAAATTCATATGGAACCACAAAAGACCCCGAATAGCCAAAGCAATCCTGAGAAGGAGGAATAAAACAGGAGGAATTACACTCTCTGACTTCAAGCTCTACTACAAAGCCACAGTAATCAAGACAATTTGGTGTTGGCACAAAAACAGACCCACAGACCAATGGAACAGAATAGAAAATCCAAACATTAACCCAAACATATACAGTCAATTAATATTTGATAAAGGAACCTTGGATATACAATGGGGAGAAGACAGCCTCTTCAGCAGCTGGTGTTGGCAAAATTGGACAGCTACATGTAAGAGAATGAAACTGGACTACTGTCTAGCCCCATACACAAAGGTAAACTCAAAGTGGATCAAAGACCCAAATGTAAGTCATGAAACCATAAAACTCTTAGAAAAAAACATAGGCAAAAATCTCTTGGACATAAACATGAGCAACTTCTTCATGAACATATCTCCCCGGGCAAGGGAAACAAAAGCAAAAATGAACAAGTGGGACTATATCAAACTGAAAAGCTTCTGTACAGCAAAGGACACCATCAGTAGAACAAAAAGATATCCTACATTATGGGGGAATATATTCATAAATGACATATCTGATAAGGGGTTGACACTCAAAATATATAAAGAACTCATGCAGCTCAACAAACAAAAAGCAAATAATCCTATTAAGAAATGGGCGGAGGACATGAAGAGACACTTCTCCAAAGAAGAAATTCAGATGGCCAACAGGCACATGAAAAGATGCTCCACATCGCTAATCATCAGAGAAATGCAAATTAAAACCACAGTAAGATATCACCTCACACCAGTGAGGATGGCCAACATCCAAAACACAAACAACAAATGTTGGCGAGGATGTAGAGAAAAGGGAACCCTCCTACACTGCTGGTGGGAATGCAAATTAGTTCAACCATTGTGGAAAACAGTATGGAGGGTCCTCAAAAAACTCAAAATAGAAATACCATTTGACCCAGGAATCCCACTCCTAGGAATTTACCGTAAGAATGCAGCAGCCCAGTTTGAAAAAGACAGATGCACCTCTATGTTTATCGCAGCACTATTTACAATAGCCAAGAAATGAAAGCAACCTAAGTGTCCATCAGTAGATGAATGGGTAAAGAAGAGGTGGTACATATATACAATGGAATATTATTCAGCCATAAGAAGAAAACGAATCCTACCATTTGCAATAACGTGGATGGAGCTAGAGGGTATTATGCTCAGTGAAATAAGCCAAGAGGAAAAAGACAAATATCAAATGATTTCACTCATATGTGGGACATAAGAGCAAAGAAAAAAACTGAGAAAAAAACAGCAGCAGACTCACAGAACCCATGACTGGACTAATAGTTACCAAAGAGAAAGGGACTGGGGAGACTGGGTGATAAGGGAGGGATAAGAGGGAAAAAGGGGCATTATGATTAGCAGACATAATGTTGGGGGGGCACAGGGAGGGCTGTACAACTCAGAGGAGACAAGTAGTGATTCTATAGCATCTCACTACGCTGATGGACAGTGACTGTAATGGGGTTGGTGGCTGGGACCTGATGAAGGGGGTAGTTTAATAACCATAATATTGCACATGTAATTTTAGATTAATGATACCAAAACAAATTTTTTAAAAAGATGTAACTTTGTAATTATAAAAATAATAGAAATAATACATTAATTCATCTAAAAATACTGACCAAATATCTCGATGATTATCCTCTTTAATTTGAACACTGATTTTATTGTTAGTTTATTTTTGTACTAATGGAGTGTCTATTACACTTCAACTTAAAAAATCATATGATTTATTTATACTTCATCTTCTTACGACCAACTCTCAATTTTATATATAGAAATTTATGCTTATGGAATGCATAGCCGGTTATCCCAGGGAAAGAGAACTACGTCCAACTATTTGTACATTTATGGCCATTCCCCCTATCCTATAAGCTGTATTTTTTGAAAGATAGTCAGAAAAAGAATATACATATAAATTACATATTACTGAAATGTCTTTCCTAGCAGTACTAATTTTATGAGTATTAAGTTATCTCTGATAATTAAAAAGAGCAATATATTACATTATTATATTACATCAGCCAGATTTAAATTCTTGTGAAATTTTCTACATGTTACATTTTACCATTAAAAAACTTAGCTTAGAATCTAGTGAAATTTTCCTGTATTTAACATGGGTTTTCTTTATTAGAAAGTATTTTGTTCAGTACAGTGGAAGCTTACAAGTATTTTACAGAGAAAGTTGCATGCAGACTAGATTACAATAAGTCACAATACATCAATATCCCAACAATTGGGTCCTGTGGTCAGATAAACTGTGTGTGATAAAGTAAAGGCACTCTTTTTTGAAATAAAATCAGTAGTTGCCAGGAAATACTCTGCTTGCTCACAAAGAAAGTCTAATCATATCTTCAGTCTCATTAGTAATAAATGTCGTTATTAGTTGAAATAACCTCAAACCTGTGTTCAAATATTTCCTGGGTTTCTAATTTCCTCCCTCTGGCTGGCACTTCGAGTACATGTACAGGTCTTTTATTGGGTACTTAAAATGAATAGTAGACTCTTGTCCAGAACAATTGTTCCTCCACTCCAACAGGAAAGGGAAAAATAATAACTATTTCAATTTTCAGTAAGGAGCAGAGAGCTTTAAAAAAAAAGTGGGAGCAATCCCCAAGCCATGCGTAAAGAAAGTTATGCCAGATGGCTTTTCTCTCAACTTATTCAGCCTAACCTCAGGGAAGAGTCAATGTGTGCTTGGATTTTCCACTATTTTTCTAGTCTTGGACGTTTTCCCAGAACACGCTTACAGGTACCTGGAAGGATGAACTGTGCCTTCATGGAAACATCTACTCCACACCCTCCTTTACTGGATCCTCACCCCATCAATGCCCAGGTCATGGGCAAAACCAAACATGCACTGTGGGGCTGTTTTCCTGTCTACACACCAAAAATCATGCTGCCACTACCATTTTTAACTCGTAAGTTAAAACATTTTGGAAATAATATGTAGCATAAAAATCAAACTGCATTAAGGGATTGTTAATAAAACATATTTGTTCACTGCACAACCACAAAGCTCCCTACCCCCAGTATAACCAACACAGCTCTTCTATATATAGAACAGTTATGACCCTTCTTATTTTAGGTTGTTCTAGAGGTTGCATCCATATTTCCCAGTCATAAGTAGACTGCTATCCTTGATTATCTGCTTTAAACTTGACTGGTTTATCATTGCATGGCATGACCTGATTTATTCACACCCCAAGTCCACCTGATCCCTGTGTATATACTAACACCTATTGATTAATTGGTGACTTTAATAGCTTATACCTAAACTACTTCTATTTTTTTTCTCTCCTCAAAGACCATGTCCCCCTCTTAAGTCCTCATTTTGTAAAATGATGTGAATGTCCCTAACCTGAGTTATTCCCTCTGCTCTCCTGTGGCTCTATCCTCAGTACCTTTACATCATTGAATTTGGTAACATTCACGTTACAGTCTTTACCCTTGCCATCACCTGGTTTATCTGTCCTTTGATTCTAATTGCTGAAAATGTTTTGTATATGAGTATTGTCCACAGTTTAGAATAATGATTAAATAGTCATCTAGGATGAGATTCTTTTTCCTGAAAAACATTTTTAAATGTTCTTTGACTTTCAAAGGGACATGATTTTTCTCTCTGAAGACTCTTTTCCTTCTCCATGCTTTTCATACACTTAATTTCCTCTGACATCTCCATCACAGTCTGGTCTCTGGATCCATCCCTTCTTTGCTTCTAGAAAATAGTTGGTCTCTGCCTGAAGAGCTGAGGTGAGTCAGAACCATTAGTTCTTAGAGCCCAGTCTTTCTTTAGGGGATTTAGCACCTGCCTTACTGGAGAAGAACCTCCAATCATGTCTACAGAGTATCTGCTGGAGGATGAAGAGTATGAATCCCTGAATATTCTCAAATCTCACATGCCAGGGAATATGAGAAATGTGGTTAGGCACACTGCTCTTCATATTCTTGATGGGGTCTAAAAGAATCAGAACCATTTCCTTAAAAGGCATTGATGAAATTATTTCATTTTATACCATCACCCAATACTGCTTGTGAGAAGTGGAGCACCAACCAGTTTACTCTTCATTTCTATTAAAATGATCTCATTTTTCTTTGTGGGATTTTTATGGTACTTTATTTAACCTTGTTGTTCTAAAAATCCATAGAGATGTTTTTGTTTTTTTCATGATAAGTTATTTTTTTATTAAGAAATCAAACACTATGTTTCTACTGTTTGAAATTACAGTTCTAAATATATCTTAGTTTTACCATTTGATTTTTTCTGCATATTTTCGACCTATAGTAAGATAAATTTTAATAAATTGATAAAAAGCTTTAAGTTACAGAAAAATTAGTAATGAAAATAGTAATTTCTCATTGATTAAGATTGTTCTGCATGGTTTCAGCTTGCACCACCATTTTTATATTCCCACAATACCATTCAAAAGAGAACTGCCCGCATATACAAGACTCAGTCTTACACACACACTAGAGACACTCTTAGTGGCCTATGAAGAATTAAGCTGCCATGTTATGACCTGCCAATGGACAGCGCCAGGAAGGAAAGGAACTGCTGTCCTCAGCCCTCTGGCTATAAGGAGCTGAAACGAACAACTACATCAGCATGGCAAAGAATTCCAATCTCCAGACGAGGCCACAGACCTCACTGGCACCTTAATTCCAGCCAGTATACTCTGAATAAAGCATCCAGTTAAGCTACAGCTGCTCTTCACCCTTGGAAATTGTGAGATAATAAATATGTATTGTTTTAAGCTACTTTAACCTTAGTGTTTGGGGGGTTTTTTTGGCTAGTATTTTTTTTATTAAGGTATTATTGATATACACTCTTATGAAGGTTTCACATGAAAAACAATGTGGTTACTACACTCACCCATGTTACCATGTCCCCCTCATACCCCACTGCGGTCACTGCCCATCAGTACAGGAAGATGCCACAGAGTCAATATTTGCCTTTTCTGTGCTACACTGTCTTCCCCATGATCCCCCCCAACACCATGTGTGCCGATCATAAAACCCCTCAATCCCCTTCTCCCTCCCTCCCCACGTGCCCTTCCTCATCCTCCCCACCTGCCCTCCCTCATCCTCCCCTTTGGTAACCGCTAGTCCTGCTAGTCTGTGACTGCTATGTTCCTTCATTTTTGCTTCCTTGTTATACTCCACAAATGAGTGAAATCATTTGGTACTTCTCTTTCTCCACCTGGCTTATTTCACTGAGCATAATATCCTCCAGCTCCATCCATGTTGTTGCAAATGATAGGATTTCTTTCTTTCTTATGGCTGAAAAGTATTCCATTGTGTATATGTACCACCTCTTCTTTATCCAATCATCTACTGATGGACACTTAGGTTGCTTCCATATCTTGGCTATTGTAAAAAGTGCTGCAATAAACATAGGGGTGCATCTGTCTTTTTGAATTTGAGAAATTATATTCTTTGGGTAAATTCCTAGGAGTGGAATTCCTGGGTCAAATGGTGTTTCTATTTTTAGTTTTCTGAGAAACCTCCATATTGTTTTCCACAATGGTGGAACCAGTTGCCATTCCCACCAGCAGTGTAGGAGGGTTCCCCTTTATCCACATCCTCACTAGCATTTGTTGTTCTTAGTCTTTTGAATGGTGGCCATCCTTACTGGTGTGAGGTGATATCTCATTGTGGTTTTAATTTGCATTTCCCTGATGATTATTGATGTGGAACACCTTTTCATGTGTCCGTTGGCCATTTGAATTTCTTCTTTGGAGAAGTATATCTTCATATCCTCTGCCCATTTTTTAATCGGGTTATTTGATTTTTTGGGTGTAGAGACGTGTAAGTTCTTTATATATTTTGGATGTTAACCCCTTGTCAGATATGTCATTTACAAATATATTCTCCCATACTGTAGGATGCCTTTTTGTTCTGTTGATGGTGTCCTTTACGGTACAGAAGCTTTTTAGTTTGATGTAGTCCCATGAGTTCATTTTTGCTTTTGTTTCCCTTGCTCGAGGAGATGCATTCAGAAAAAAGTTGCTCATATTTATGTTAGGGAGATTATTGCCTATGTTGTCTTCTAAGAGTTTTTTTATGGTTTCATGACTTACATTCAGGTCCTTGATTCATTTCGAGTTTACTTTTGTGTATGGGGTTAAACAATAATCCAGGTTCATTCTCTTGCTTGTACCTGTTGAGTTTTGCCAACACCAGCTGTTGAAGAGGCTGTCATTTCCCCATTGTATGTCCATGGCTCCTTTATCATATATTAATTGACCATATATGGTTGGGTTTGTATCAGGGCTCTCTAGTCTGTTCCATTGGTCTATGGGTCTGTTCTTGTGCCAGTTCCAAATTGTCTTGAATATTGTGGCTTTGTAGTAGAGCTTGAAGTTAGGGAGGATAATCCCCCCAGCTTTATTCTTCCTTCTCAGGATTGCTTAGGCTATTCGGAGTCTTTTGTGGTTCCATATGAATTTTGGAACTATTTTCTCTAGTTCGTTGAAGAATGCTGTTGGTATTTTGATAGAAATTGCATTGAATCTGTAGATTGCTTTAGGCAGGATGGCCATTTTGACAATATTAATTCTTCCTATCCATGAGCATGAGATGTGTTTCCATTTATAGGTATCTTCTTTAATTTCTCTCATGAGTGTCTCATAGTTTTCAGGGTATAGGTCTTTCATTTCCTTAGTTAGGTTTATGCCTAGGTATTTTATTCTTTTTGATGCAATTGTGAATGGAATTGTTTTCCTGATTTCTCTCTCTGCTAGTTCATCAATAGTGTATAGGAATGCAACAGATTCCTGTGTGTTAATTTTGTATCCTGCAACTTTGCTGAATTCAGATATTAGTTCTAGTAGTTTTGGAGTGGATTCTTTAGGGTTTTTTATGTACAATATCATGTCATCTGCAAACAGGGACAGTTTAACTTCTTCCCTGCCAATCTGGATGCCTTTTATTTCTTTGTGTTGTCTGATTGCCATGGCTAGGACCTCCAGTTCTATGTTGAATAGAAGTGGGGAGAGTGGGCATCCTTGTCTTGTTCCCGATCTTAAAGAAAAGCTTTCAGCTTCTCGCTGCTAAGTATAATGTTGGCTGTGGGTTTGTCATATATGGCCTTTATGATGTTGAGGTACTTGCCCTCTATACCCATTTTGTTGACAGTTTTTATCATGAATGGATGTTGAATTTTGTCAAATGCTTTTTCAACATCTATGGAGATGATCATGTGGTTTTTGTCCTCCTTTTTGTAGATGTGGTGGATAATGTTGATGGATTTTCGAATGTTGAACCATCCTTGCAACCCTGGAATAAATCCTACTTGATCATGATGGATGATCCTTTTGATGTATTTTTTAATTCGGTTTGCTACTACTTTGTTGAGTATTTTTGTATCTATTTTCATCAGGGATATGGGTCTGTAATTTTCTTTTTTTGTGCTGTCTTTGCCTGGTTTTGGTATGAGGATTATGATGGCCTCATAGAATGAGTTTGGAAGTATTTCCTCCTGTTCTACTTTTTGGAAATCTTTAAAGAGAATGGGTATTAGTTCTTCACTAAATGTTTGATAAAATTCAGCAGTGAAGCCGTCTGGTCCTTGGATTTTGTTCTTTGGTAGTTTTTGATTACCAGTTCAATTTCATTGCTAGTAAATGGTGTGTTCAGATTTTCTTTTTTTTCAGAGTCAGCCTTGGAAGGTTGTATTTTTCTAGAAAGTTGTCTATTTTTTCTAGCTCATCCAGTTTGTTAGCATATAATTCTTCATAGTATTCTCTAATAATTCTTTGTATTTCTGTGGTGCCCATAGTGATTTTTCCTTTCTCATTTCTCATTCTGTTTACATGTGTAGACTCTCTTTTTTTCTTGGTAAGTCTGACTAGGGGTTTTTCTATTTTGTTTATTTTCTCAAAGAACTCACTCTTGCTTTCATTGATTCTTACTATTGTTTTATTCTTCTCAATTTTACTTATTTCTGCTCTGATCTTTATTATGTCCCTCCTTCTACTGACTCATGGCCTCATTTGTTCTTCTTTTCCTAGTTTCATTAATTGTGAGTTTAGACTGTTCATTTGGGATTGTTCTTCTTTCCTGAAGTAGGCCTGTATTGCAATGTACCTCCCTCTTAGCATGGCCTTCGCTGTGTTCCATAGATTTTGCAGTGTTGAATTATTGTTGTCATTTGTCTCCATATGTTGCTTGATCTCTGTTTTTAATTGGTCATTGATCCATTGGTTATTTAGGAACATGTTGTTAAGCCTCCATGTGTTTGTGGGCTTTTTCATTTTCTTTGCATAATTTATTTCTAGTTTTATGTCTTGGTGATCTGAGAAGCTGGCTGGTACAATTTCAATCTTTCTGAATTTACTGAGGCTGTTTTTGTAGCCTAGCATATGATCTATTCTTGAAAATGTTCCATGTGCACTTGAGAAGAATGTGTATCCTGCTGCTTTTGGGTGTAGAGTTCTGCAGATGTCTGTTGTCTCTTAGGTCCATCTGTTCTAATGTTTGTTCAGTGCCTCTGTCAGCTTACTCATTTTCTGTCTGGTTGATCTGTCCTTTGGAGTGAGTGGAGTGTTGAAGTATCCTAGAATGAATGCATTGCATTCTATTTCCTCCTTTAATTCTGTTAGTATTTGTTTCACATATGTAGGTGCTCCTGTGTTGAGTGCATAGATATTTATAATGGTTATATCCTCCTGTTGAATTGACCCCTTTATCATTATGCAATGTCCTTCTTTGTCTCTTGTTATTTTCTCTGTTTTAAGGTCTATTTTGTCTGAAACAAGTACTGCAACACCTGCGTTTTTCTCCCTATTAGTTGCATGAAATATCTTTTTCCATCCCTTCACTTTTAGTCTGTGTATGTCTTTGGGTTTGAAGTGAGTCTCTTGTAGGCAGCATATAGTTGGTTCTTATGTTTTTATCCATTCACTGACTCTATGTCTTTTTATTGCTGCATTCAGAGCATTTACATTTAGGGTGATTATCGATAGGTATGTACTTATTGCCATTGCAGGCTTTAGATTCATGGTTACCAAAGGTTCAAGTGTAACTTCCTTATTATCTAAAAGTCTAACTTAACTCACTTAATATGCTATTACAAACACAATCTAAAGGTTATTTTTTTCCCTCCCTTTCTTCCTCCTCCATTCTTTATATATTAGGTATCATATTCTGTACTCTTTGTCTATCCCTTTTTATTACCTCTGGTGACAGCTGTTTAACCTTAAGAACATTTCCTTCTATAGCAGTCCCTCCAAAATACAATGTAGAGATGGTTTGTGGGAGGTAAGTTCTCTCAGCTTTTGCTTACCCAGAAACTGTTTAATCCCTCCTTCAAATTTAAATGATAATCTTGCTGGGTAAATTATTCTTGGTTTGAGGCTCTTCTGCTTCATTGCATTAAATATATCATGCCACTCCCTTCTGGCCTGTAAGGTTTCTGCTTATAAGTCTGATAATAGTCTGATGGGTTTTCCTTTTTATGTGATCTTTTTTCTCTCTCTGGCTGCTTTTAATAGTCTGTCCTTATCCTTGATCTTTGCCATTTTAATTATTCTGTGTCTTGGTGTTTTCCTCCTCGGCCCCTTGTGTTGGGAGATCTGTGCACCTCCATGGCCTGAGAGACTATCTCCTTCCCCACATTAGGGAAGTTTTCAGCAATTACTTCCTCAAAGACACTTTCTACCCCTTTTTCTCTTTCTTCTTTTTCTGGAACTCCCCCTAATGCAAATGTTGTTGCGTTTGGATTGTTCACACAGTTCTCTCAGTATTCTTTCATTCCTAGAGATCCTTTTCTCTCTGTGCCTCAGCTTCTTTGTATTCCTCCTCTCTAATTTCTATTTCATTTATCATCTCTTCCACCACATCTAATCTGCTTTTAATACCTCTACTGTGCTCTTCAATGACTGGATCTCCATCCTAAATTCATTCCTGAGTTCTTGAATATTTTTTTGTACCTCCAGGAGCATGTTTATGATTTTTATTTTGAAATC